>VDFB02324170.1:0-149299 GCA_007258455.2 Sequoia sempervirens | reverse complement strand
TGAGGGCACATTTGAGGGTCTGTGATGCCAATTTACTTCTTGCCTTGGATATATCTGAACACTTAGCCAATTTTTAGCCCTCTTTCCCTTGTTTACTATTTTTAGTAAACCCATTGATTTTCCAACTTCTGCAACTTGTATTAACTTGAAATTTTCTCCATGGGATCCTCATAACTCGTCAAACCTGTGCATGTTTGTCCCTCGTGTTGTCCTGCTATTTATAGCCTTGTACTGGAGGTGACTTACTATAAATAGTAAGTACTCAGATTGCGCTCAAATTTTTACCAATGGACTGCTTGAAGGATGTTGATTGCGATGGGATACATCTGTTTTTAGGGATTCTCAAATTTTACCCCCTATTTTAGGCACCAAACCTGGAAACCCTAATTTGACTCCCATGTGCCTCAAATGACTTCCGTTTGACCCCATTTTCATTGCATGTTGCTCTGTTCGTGAAACTAAAGTGTTGGGGAGTTGTTGGAGTGAACCTGCCAAAAATAGTAAGTTCCTGAAAAGTGATCAACCACTTGTCAAATGTGTTTGCATGTCATACTGCCCGGGAGATCTCAAAAAACCCAGAAAACTGGTCTGCACGCGAGCACTAGCTAAAAATAGTAAGTTCCTGAAAAATGATCAATTTTGCTTGCATGTCACCTCGTTGCGAAGCTCTTGAAAAACCCATAAAGAATATCCTGACATGCATTGAAAAATCTTGTATGCAAACTCTAAAAATAGCCTCCGAAGCCTAAATTGTTGAAAGTCACAATCTCAGCTTGCATGTTATATCATCGTGAAGGTCTTGAAAAACCCAGAAAGATTCTCCAAACATGCATTGAAAAAGCACACATGCAAACCCTAAAAATGGCTCCTGAAACCCAGACTGCTAAAAATAGCAAGTTGTCCATTTACGCTCAAATTTTGCAAGTGAGGAGTTCTAAGCATTCTAAGTGCAATGCAATAGTCAGAATTTGAAAAACCCTAGAAATAGGCCCCAAATTGGTACTTAATAAAAATAGTAAGTTGTCAGAATTCAGTGAAATTTAAATGGGAACCTATTGGAAGCCTTCTAACTGCAATGCCAAGCTCATATTTCAATTAGCCAACTTAATTTGACCTCAAAGTAGCCTGAAGGATGAAAAACCTTAATCTGTCAAGACACTTTTCAGACTTAAACAAAATTCCAATCCAAGTCAAAAGATGGGTACATCATCAAAGAGAAAGGTCCAACAGAGAGAGAGACACAAAACCAAAGCCAAAAGACAAGAATGAAGCAAAAGTTAGGGAGGTCCCCATTTTGAATGGGGTGATGTGTGAAAAGGTCACAACACTACCCATGCTACTCCTATGTCTTCATAACTATTTTGTGATTATGTTTATATTTCTAGATATCTAGATATTAATGCTAACAGACATATGTGAATGTGGAAATGTTGTTAATATGGTGAATGCAGATTTCAATCCAAGATTACTTCATTAGAGAAAACATTTCTTCAAAAATAAGAAACCCTAAACCTAATCAACAAGCGAATTCTAGGGCAAAGCAAGACAAGGGACATTACAGTGGTATTAGAGCATAATCTTGCCATCCTGTGAAAACTATAGTTAATGCAGACATACCAAAGAAGAAACCCTAGGAAAAACACCACCACAAACAACACCATGGATGGAGTCATGAATAACGAGTTGAGGGCATTCATTGAACAAAACACCCAAGCACTTAGGGACCAAAATGAGAGGAGTGAAAGAACTTCACAACTTCTCCTCCAAGCCATCTAGAACATGAGTGGCAATAATGGAAGGGAAACAAGCTCTAACCATTCTGAAAACAATAATCCTACACCGTCAAGAGCCACAAACTCTAGACCTAAAAGACCTTTCTTGCCTAGGGAATAACACATGGAAAGAAGGGAAGCCAATGAACCTCCTGCAGATAATGTGGATGAGATGGCAGCAGCATACTATAGACTAGATCCCGAAATTAGGAGGACCATTCCCTTTAAAGATTATTGTGATCCCAAACTAAGAACTACTCCTAAAAGGGAAAGGGAAAGAAACAATCAACCCGACAAGGATCTCAAAAATAGGGTAAGAAAACTAGCCCTCCCCAATTTTGACGAAGAGGGAAACAACACCGCACGCTCTTGTTTTCAAAAGTTGCATACGTAACTATCTTTGAGCCCAATGACAGAGGAAAATGCCATCAAATTCGTCGTATTGCACCTAACAGGGATGGCCCATGAATGATGGCACCACAGCCTCATAACCCAAGGTCATCAAGAAGTCCTTTTAATCATGTTGTAAGACTTCTGAAAGTTTCCTTTATGAGAATAGATTCTTGAATGCTTGGTTAAGCCAGGAATTATATACATATAATGCTAGGGGTGTACGAACTAGTGGATTCTTGTGACAATTTTAAATGAGTAGGAAAGAAGATTAAATTTTTTAAACGACCCAGTTTGAAGAAAAGTATAGTCTTAGAAAGAATTAAAAGAATTTCCAGCCAAACTCTTTATTTCATAAACTTATGTTGAAGACCGTTGATTAAGTAAACCTCTATTATGTTGGTGTGTTACCAAGTTGTGGCGTAACTATTTAATATTAATCCTTAACTCGAGGGCCTTCAGGTTAGAAGTAGTCTATAAAGAAGAGACTTAAATTTTAATGCTCTTACCGAGCTCGTTCGATATGTACCTAGTTTATTATATGGTTTGTTTTGATAGGATGCAAGAAGACCACATAAATTAGATAGATAGAAAACCAGTGTATATACTGCTGAATTTTTCTATGGAATACATTTTCCTTGTGTACGGAATTATTGTGTTGATGATTACCCCACTTGGAAAACTACTTCTTTTCTTTTAAATGATAATGTGATAAGTGTTAGACCACAAATAAAAGGTGGGGTTACCTTAACTTGAATGGGTAAACCCTACCAAGATTGAACAATTAACTTGCAAGTTTACAGAAGGAGGAATTAGTTCCTAATATTATTTAGTAGCTTCAAAACCATGTAGGTCAAATCTAAACCTTGAGTGGGCATGCAGTGATCGGAAGGCATAGTATAGAAAAACCCTAAGAGGTAATCCAATAAACCTTAAAACCCTGAATCAGTGGCAGAAGCCAAGAACCAAGGGTTATGCCATGAAACACGAGGTTCAGGAATGGTTTTATCTTTTGTCATTCATTTAGTTCACAATGCTAAAGCAAGTCTTGATACATTATGAACATTGTGCTATGGTTGTTGGGCAGGACAGATAGTCCAGTAAGCCCTTGGTATTGTATTTAAAGCTTGTTGTTGGGCGGGATAGGTTGTCCAGTAAGCCCTAGGCATTGTATTTAAACTTAAAGCTTGTTGTTGGGTGGGACAGGTAGTCCAGTAAGCCCTAGGTATTGTATTTAAACTTAAATCTTGTTGTTGGGTGGGACGGGTAGTCCAGTAAGCCCTAGGTATTGTATTTAAAGCTTATTTGTTGGCAGAACAGGTAGTACAATAAGCCCTAGTTATTGTATTTAGAGCTTGTTTTTTGGGCAGGACAGGTAGTCCAATAAGTCCTAGGTATTGTATTTAGAGCTTGTTTGTTGGGCGGGACAGGTATTCCAGTAAGCCCTAGGTCAGTAGCTTTCTCCAAGTTGAGCAGGGTGGTGAACCTTGACTATGCTCTTGTAGCATTGTACAGTAGTACAAAACTATGGCCATAGTGAGTGTTGTAGCCACCGTGCGCACTTGTCAGTTCATCGTACTCCAGAAACTTAATTGACCAGGGTTGTCATACTTAGTACGAGGGTATCCTTAGTAGTGCAACAAAGTTAGTTAGGTGGGGGTACACACCAGAGCTCAGATGGTAACTGAGAGGATTCCCAACGCAACCTTTTGTTGAAGGGTAGGGCCGCTTCTAGTCAGGAAGTGTGCGGCGGACTGCTTAAGTCCGAGGTTGGAGGTAAAGCAGCCGGATGATGCTTTCCCTCTCGCCAGTGGCATGCCGAGTCTTGGAGGACTGCAAGAATCATATGAGGTTCTTTGAACCTTTTCTCTTACAGCTCTTTATTTAACTTAGATTTGTATCGTATTTGATATTAATGTTATCAGTTTTGCAAATAAAAATGATGATGAATGATGCAACTTTCTTTCCTATATGAATATGAAAATGAAGTGCAGTAGCAAGAAGATTTATAATTGCTTGTTTTCAAAAAGAAAAGAGTTTCCATTTACTTCTCTTGTTCATGTTTTTAACCTTTGGGTGAAACTTCTCGGTTAATCTGTGCTAGAAGGAGATTGGTTGCTACACTTTCTCTCCTCAATTTCTAGACAAAGGAGTTCCCTCGAATACATTTCCAAGCCAACCTAGGATATAACACAAGTAGTGTTGAGCAACTTTATAACCATAGGTAAAAAGAGAAATGGTAGATAATGGTTAGGCATAGGAACCTATTAAGTGCATTCAAAATATATGATCTAAGAACATTAAACTAATTTCAGGGCTTCTTTAGAGACTTGAGCACCTATTGTAGTGCACCCCCATAGAATATAAGATTTTTAACATCCACAAGGACAAAGATGGCCTATGTGACAGCAGACCTGTTCTTTTAGCTTTCTGAATTGCTGATTGTTACCATAAGTGCAATTCCAAACTATACATTGTCCAGCCTTGAGGTTTATTTGGATATACTCAAATTCTAAAACAACAAGAACAATCCTAAGAGTGGATATATGACTTATAGGGTCAATGAAAATATTGGCATAGAATAAAGAATGACCCAGGCCAAGTGGAATCAAAAGTCAGATTTTTGTTTACTCAAGTTTTATGAATCAAAAAATGGTCTATATATCACCAAATGAGCTTTTGGATAAAACATGATATATTCTAATTCCTAAATCGACCAATTAAAGAACTAAGAAAGACAATTCAACTGAATTAGTGATAAAATTTTCCATGGACCAGCTAGGAATCAAACCTAGGACCACCTATTTGTTGCTTGGTTGCTCTACCACTAAGTGACCCACCCTCTTGGTTATCAATCCATCTATGGTTTAGGTACGGCTCATTTTCCTACAACCCCTTGAGCCACATTGCAAGTGCTTGGGGCTCCTAGCTTGGCCCAATTCTACTAACCTAGGCTTTGATACTATGATAAACTTTTCCATGGACCACCCAAGAGTCGAACCTAGGACCACCCTTTTGCTGCTGGGCTGCTCTACCACTGAGCTACCAGCCCTCTTGGTGACCAGTCCATCTATGGTTCAGGTGTGGTTCATTTTCCAACAATTAGAACTTCTAAATCTTCCACATTTCCTTCAGTCGTCAATTTTAGGAGGTACGTGTCAATGTAATGATCTCGATTGACATAGATCTACAATCTAGTATTTAAAGAAAAGAAGTAGAATCCTTCAGGAATAAAAAATTACCGGGATTTTTATAACTTCGTTGCGCTTCCATTCCAAAGGATTATAAAAAACAATTTCCTGAATGCATAACAATGAAGAAATGTACAATTTAGTCAGTAACTGGAATTTACTTAGAATGAAAAGCCACTGCAGATGAATTAAAACTATGTTAAATAGAAGTATAAATGAAAGCACACCAGACTCCTCCCAGCATCCAAATCAGCTTCAGATTTGGGGCAGTAGCTGATATTCATGAGAGGGCACTGTGAAAGCAAGACATGAAAGTTATAGATTACTATTTCTAGAAGCATCATGCCACTACTAGAGAAGCAGAAAAACTATTCAATAAGAATATTATTCGTGTATGCCAATAAGAATTCAAACTGAACGCATGAAGTTCTATGTTTATTTCTTACTTTTAATAAACAAACACTTCATGTGAACAGATCTTATACTATCTAGTTCAATATCAGACATTCTGTTTTGGACAATGTACCTGTTCGAGTTTTATTTTATCCCTTGAAATACTTGTTGAATCCATTTCCTCAAATAAATTTTCCTTTTTTGGTTCTGTCTGAGCTCTTTGCACACTGGAAATCTTATCTCCACAGAATTTACTTGATTTGCCACTCATAAGGCAGACTAATGCTGAGCTCATTACACTCTCAGCCTGCAAAGAAGCATTGACTAAAAAATATGCTTTACAATCATTCTAAAAATCTATCAGTTAAGTGACAACCTGTCACTTGAAGAGACTACATGACTACTGTAACCACGAAAAATAAAGAACTTTAATGAAATTAGGTAAGTAGTGATAAGGACTTGAGATTGTGTCACTCAGTTTAAACCTCTAGAGAGCCATATGAAAGACGTGCAGCATAATCATTGGCCACATGTTGTTTTGAAGTACCAGCTACTGCATCATGGTGCTGGACAATTGCCGTTGCTTCTTCCAAAGAATAGGTGTTAGGCTTTCCCTTATTTCTACCCACAAAAAACTCTAACTGTTTTGCTGCCTGCAAAGATTGTTTTACTAATATATTCATGAAATGAAGGTAAGAAGTTTAGAAGGCAAGATTTTCCAAAAATAGTGACCCTATAAATAAGGTCAATGGAAAGCAATTTCTTAAGCAAACCCCAAACACACCTGAAGCAATCCGGAGAGCTTTCTCACATAACCTTTTAAACCCGGACGACTAGTGAAATATCCTGTCCAGTAAGCATTCGAGTAGTCTGCATATCTGCTCAAACATGAAATAAAGATTTTTTTCAATATTGCCAAAATAAAAGAATTTAAAGTTTATAATATTATATCAATAACAATAAAGAGCTGAAAAATATGAAGAAAATATGGCTGCAGCCAGTGAGAAGCATATTAGAACACCGTTTACAAAGAAATGACAAAATTAAGATTTGTGGCCTTCTAAAAGTTATAATTTGCGAGTAGCTCATCTAACAAATATTTGTGGTTATTTCAAGCCTGAAACTTTGATATCCTGGAAGGGAATTGGCATGCTATAATCAATCTATCTCTTAACTTTAGTTTTCTTTACAGTTGTAGCAGTTTACAGACATTCAAACTTTATAGTTTATATTGCACCAACAGGTGGTTTTCATCTCAACCACAACATATTTTTTTCTCTTCCATTCTAAAAACAGCATCACTTGTTACAGAGAATATGGAACAAATGATGCTAGAATACAGGCTTATATAGTCACTTTAATTTAGAAACGCAAAGATGATGATAAGGCTGATAAATTTTAAATTTTAACCCTAAAAACATGTCTGCCCCAGCCAGAGAGCAACATACTTAGAAAAAGAGAGGATTCCTCGAAACCATGTAGTCAAATTAACCTGTAAAATTTCCAATAATATTTTGACAAGTGGCAGCCACTAGTGAGCCATTTCTATTGCCAGCAGTTGGTTCATAAAATCTAGAGGCCTACAAATAAATTTGCAGTATAAATTCAGTCTTCATTTCTTTCTTACCTCTTCCCCTGTGAATCCTGGATTTATGTAGTAGGGACTCACTAGAAATTGCATGCATTAATAGGCATTATCATCTTTCTTAGACTTTGTCCTTCAAGAAAATTACCTCTGACAATCATCTCGACTGTTCATAAACTATCCCAATTTACAATCAAGAATTAGCAAAATTTTGGCATCAATATATGTAATTTAATTTTCATCAGTTTTAACAAGACTTCCCAAGAAAAAATTACCTAAAACTAGACTCTCCTAAGCATCTTTCTGAAAGGAATCTAATAAAAATTCATCTCACATTTAATTCCAAGTATGATTTAAGATCTAGTTTCTACTAGTATCCATGTTGTAGCAATGAAATTTTTACAAGGTTTTTCATCATCTCAACGTATCTTGATACCTATTCCATATTCTTTGGGTCCTAAATATTTATTTTATGCTAATGTTGTCTTGGGCATATATGATTATATATGTTATGTATGCCTTAAATGGTTAAATCATGCTTGGATGAATATTTTTCAACGACAGTTACAGACAGATATCGAAGCAATAATTCAAAGTCATAACTAGAAGACTTAGATTTCTATTGCAAAGAATGTGCATAACACACAACAGTCACGTTACATCTTGTACTTGGCAATCATTTTTCAAAACTATGTGGGTGTCATGCATCCTTTAGCAATCATATAGCTGAGATGAAAAGTGTTAAGCATCATCCTTTAATAAAAATGTGTGTCAGATTCTCAAACTGTAGTGGGCATTCCACTTTTCCTTTGATTATGAACTGGGTCAGATACCCAGGTTGTAAATTTCAGAAAAGGAACAACCGAGGACTAATTCCTATTTTAAACCACTTAAAAAGAATGTCTTTATATCAAAACCCCTTCCACCATGAAACCCCATTCCCCATTCCACTCTCTCCGTGAACCAAGAAAAATAACTGGGTTTAGTACTTTAAGATATTGCATAAGATCTTCTCCTTTTTCAAATAGGAGCAAAGTTCAGTGCCTCGTTTAGCTTGAAATAAGTTGCCAGGGTTTCTAAAAAGTTATAAGTAATGACTTTGATGTATTTTTTTATTTACCTTCTTTACTTAGATCTGGCTCACAGAAGTCCCAAATCTCACCATCCTAATACAGAAATCAAAACATCACTTAAACAGCTAAGAAATATTAGCTATCAATCCAAGCATACTTACGGGAAAAAGTCATCTGTCTTTAGAGGCCAGCTTTCATTGGACATATATTTTTCTCTAGTGTAGATAGTTGGAGTTGAGTAGAAAGCATTCACACGGCCATCCTGAATATTGCAATCATAAAGTAGCAGATCTCATTAGAGTACATATCACAAAATTATATTGCAAAGACGTGAAAATAGGTATTAAGCTATGTAAGTACCAATTCCAATTTTGAAACCATTTAACAAGAATGCCGTGACATTTCAAATTTTTTTACTGCATTGAGACAATGGAAAAATGAACCAATATTTTGATCACAATTAGCTCACCAAATCATGTGTCGAAATATATCAGTCATTTAAAACCTTAATATTTTGGCAATTAACACTATCCCTTGCTTATAAGAGTAGAAATAAACATGGTATTAGATAAAATTATTTACAGGTATAGATCCAGAATTTCACTCTCTAGGCTTCAAAGCAAACAAAAATCTATTCAACCAACCAGTTGACGTAAAAAAAAGTCCCATCAGAAACTATTTGAATCACATCAGAATCTTGTACAAGGAAACTAAAATAATACTTATGCTATACTCCATTTATGCAAATGCTACCCATATATTGGCGCTGGCCACTAAGAGTCAAGATAAATTCTAAAATAAGAACCTCTAATAACTAAATTTTCTACTTATGACACAGTAACAATTAACCAATATATTGTAGGATCATGCATGCAAAGAGGAGAGCATTAATCTATCTAGCAGCAGGAAGACTGGTTTTGTACATGTAACATCAAATTCACTTAGGACAATTTCCATCAGCAAGCCAAAGCAAGAAAACCAGTAACGACCATCAGAAGAATTTTAATAAATTTGTGTTTATTTTAACCATAATTTTTGGCTATCAAGTTGGCCCCAAAATTATAGCTTCTGAAATAACCCCCTTACAATTTTTTCAATTTTTTACCCACAACAACTTCACCCGACAGTGTTAGCAAAACCAAACTAATTGAGAAAGTAACCCTACACCAAGAATGTACACCAAGATCCCAATGACAGGCGAGGTATAAGCATATGGCGTCGGGGATTGTTAGCTAATAAATTGAAATGTTGGAAATACAATGATTACACAACTCGACAACTTATTCAGCAAGAGTAGATTGACAGCTCAACGAATCAGCATTATTAAGATTACAAAGTGAGTGAAAAGTAAAGTATGGGCAGCTTGCCGACCCTTCTGCTTGTTTAGTGGACAATTCAGAAAAAGAATGTTGAAAGTAAAGATAGCAAGCATGTCTCTTCCACAATTATGTGATTTATAGAAGTAAAGTTGCAGAAATAGAATGACTAAATCAGTACTACTAATATCAATCTTACAATAAGATATAATCTACAAATAACAATGAGATACTACTGCCCAATCACTCAAAAATATTATTGAATGTTTCTCCAAACTTTTCAAGCTCACAACTATGAAAAACCAAACCCAAACTTAAAATTCTAACAATCTAATATACAAAACTAGCAAGCACTAAACTCAAACCAGTAAGCATGAAACACTCCTAAATGCTCCCAACTCCTACAAATCTCATTAGAATAACATGAAATAGGATGCAAATGAAACTAGGAGAGATGGCGACCAAGTCAAGACACTGAAACTGCATCGAACACCCAACAATGAGTTAAGCACGAATCCCAATGCAAAGATAGGAATGGTACGACCTGGAAAGAGGGGCGACCTTCAATAGAAATTCCAATACTTCATGATAAAATCTGAAAAACCAGCAAACAGGAACGCCTAGGCCATAGGAATGGAATGGAACACTACCCAGAACCAACAAAAATTTTCCTAATAAGTTATGAGTGAAAACCACCTATAGCCAAACCAAAACATCAATTTCCTCCATAATTTCCCACTTGTCTCTAATCTGTCATTAATTTGTCTAATCAAGTGCTTGCACAACCTTAATCACTTAATTAGGACAACCTAATCTCCATGTCATTTGTGGAATGTGTTCTAAGTCAACCCTATTAAATGCTTTCTCCTTTTGAGAAGGCACTCCATTCCCCATGTGAATTTTTAATTCACATTTAATCCCCCAATGCATCCCTTGGAATTTAAAATTCCTTTTCTCATTCCCATGTGGATATTTGAAGAATTTTTAATTCCTCACATGTCCTTTCACCCACATGGGGACAAGAACCTTCTTTATGAGGAGATCTTATCCAATCCCAAAGTGCTATGTAGTACCTCCATGTTATGTACTCTCTTTCCACCTCATGTCCACATCATCTCTTTCAAGCCACTTCACATGCCACATGTCAAGATGTGAGGGCTTGTGAGTTCTCAACTCACCATAGCCCTACATCTTGATCTTGGTGGTTCAATCTCAACTATCCATTTCCCTAGAGAATTCCAAAATCTCTATAAATACCCCCTTTTTTCTCTCATTTTGGGAGAGATCATTCATGCTAGCCAAACTCTTCCAAAAAATTTCTTTGAGCCATACTTAGCTTATTTTTCATACTTGCATCCATTTTCACTCATCTTTCCACCCTCATCTCATCTCATAGCTTGCATCTCTTGCCATTCAAAGAGCATACAATATCGAAGATCGAAGGGCCAACCAAAGGGCAACTCAACAAGGTGAAATCTTCCATTTTGCTTTGCTTAGTTAATCTTTGGGCTAATCTTCAGGTGTAGGGTGTTTTTAGTTGTTGTTTTGCACTCTTTTGTTTGTTGCTCGTATTCTAGCAAGTATTTCTGCCCTATCACAAATACTATCAAAGGCAGCGATTACTAAATACAATTGCAAGAGTCAAACCGGTCAGACTTAGATTAATTAAGGGAAGCAATTAAGGGATATGACGAATCCAAGGGGACACCATCACTTGAAAGGTTGCAAACTTCTCCAAGGATCTCAAGGTATTTGAAGACACCCACAGCCATTCTAAAAGGCATCGGATTTTAACAAAAGGAATATCTTCTAATATTAAATGGATAGAGGAAGGAGTAAAAGAAAGAATAGAGGAATATATTCTGAATTAAGGAATCAGCAAATCATTTATAATAGGTATCTACTGTTTTATGCTGACTATGGCATGTCATAATATAGTATTGAATATATTTAAGTATTTTGCTGATAATTGTCATAGTTATTAAATATAATATGAGTGTGTGTGTGTATATATATATATATAAAATTTTAAGCTCATAAATAATTAATAATGATTATATATATATATGTGTATATACAAATATATACATGTAAATGTTTTATATTCAAGTAGGAATAATGATTTATATTTATAAAATATATATATGTATATACATATATATAATGAATATATATTATTGTACAATAATGATGCTGGCAGCAAGTATTGAGCCTTATAAGTAATAATGACTCTATGCATTCACTATGAGGATAAAAGGAACAATAGAATTCCATCTATGGGATCTTGAAAGATGTTTAATATCTACCCTAATAAATATATTATAGTAGAACTCTTCATACTGAGTGATAAGAAGAAAATGAATAATCCTCCGACAAGAATGAAATATTTATATCATCTTTGATCTTATTAGATATCAACATTGGAACTTCTTGATCTCTAATGCTCCTAATGTTTCTTTGAGAAACACTTTGAATACAAGATTCAAGTTTAAGTGCTTTCACTAGAAAGGGGTCATTACAAGTGGTATCAAAGCAACTTTCCTGCCATCCTGTGAAGTGTATGCAAACTTACTGAAGATTAAGGTATATTCTATAAACATAAAGAAACACATTCTGATTGTTGTTGTCATTCATCATAGTTATTAAGATATATGTAAATTGTGAGATTTTGAATAAGAACAGTGATATTATTTTGGAAAATAAATAGGGAATTTAAATACCAATTGGTGGTTAATAGACATATCTAAATATGATTGATAAATATATATGATGACCAATAAATATATTATAGGTGGTTGATGAATATAGTTTATACATAATAATATTTGTCTAATTGATATTATTTATTATCGTCATTTTGGGGGATGCATGCCACTATTATAATATTTGCTAATATGTTATTTTGAATTGGACAACTAATGATGTTATGATGATATTCTCCATCATAATTATTGTGTGTGTAACCATATAAAACAACCATGGAAGGCTAGAAAAGAAAAGCTAATTACATCTCTGCATTCTCGGCAATATTGAAGACAACTATGTTCTATTGTCCTATTGAAACATAGAATAAGAAGGCGGCATCGTAACTGGAAAATAAGAGGTTTCTACAGAGGAAAGTGGTAAGTATTAGGTGAGTGCTCTCATCAACAATCATAAGTACCTTTATATAATTAGAAAATAATATTTGTTAAATATGTTATGAATGCAAATATTAATGATTGATAAATATATAAGTATAAACATTGAATATCATAAGGGACTACTGCATATACATTATGTTGGCGTTTAAATTAGCACCTCTGGAGTGCTGATTGTAAACGTTCAGCTATTTCAAATGTTTTGCAACACTTCTTCGTTATTTAAAGAGGAGAAGTCCCTCTCTGCTAGGAGCAATGCGTAGGGAAGGGAAATGTTAACTAAAGTTCCTATCTTTTTATGCTTCAGCGGCAGGACACAAGGGTGCACAAACACAATGCGCGGTAGCTAAGCTTTTTCTCTGGTTTCTGCAGATCTCAACTACGACTAACCTAGCTTCTATCTATCCAATACCTTCAAGGTAAACAGAGCATGAGGGTAAAGGAGCGGGAATGGGTTGGTTGGATCACCTGAATTCGCCATCTCCTGAGAATATGACCGAGGCTCTGAACTCTCTGGTATACACCGGGATACTGTTGGTACAAGCAAACGCTCTATACGGTAAACTGGATCTGAGACCTGCCAAGGAGGAGGGACTCCTATCCGAGGTATGGGCTAGGAAATAGTTTACTAGAAACAACAAATTTACGATGCCTTGGCCAACGAGCTTGCTAAGGAGGAGGGACTCCTATCCGAAGTATAGCTTGGAAGACAACACATTAAACAACAACAAACGACAACTTGTCAAATAACAAATGTCCAAGGAGGAGGGACTCCTATCCGAGGAGGGAAATGAAACAACGAGCTATTTAAACACAAGACGTGGACACAACTCAAAAAGATTGACCAAAATGCAAGCGCCTTCTGATATTCTCCTTCAAAGCTTCATCAACGAATTACAAAGGTTGGGAAAGCAAAGGCACGAAATCATGCACAATTACAATCGACCAACAAACTCTCATCCAAGAGTGAACAAGTATCCGCTTTCAAAGCTGTTGGCAACAATGGTGCAGCAATTTTGCATAGCAAGTAAAAGTTAAACAAATAATGAGCCCAAGGCTCTTATTTATAGAACTCAAAGGAGTGGGCAACCCCAAAATCTCCTTGAGTTAACAATGAGTTCTTGCCAATCAATTAGCAAGATTTATTCCTAAAAGGAGGGAACAAGCGATTAAGCTGAAGAGCTGCTTAGTTAGCGAGAAATTCAATAAAAGAATCCAGCTGGAAACTACTTCAGTTGACTGAAAGTAAACTAAAGGTAAACTTTAATGAAAGTATCCCTCCAAAATAGACATCCACATTTAGTGGAGATCTAAGATCCACAAATCATGGAAGTCAAATAGACATCCTTAATCAGTGGGATCTGACAATGCATGATTTAAGGAAAGTGGAGTTAAACTTGGAAAGAAGCATCAAGTTAACTTCAACTACATTTAATACCATCTTGAGTTGACTTGGAAAGAAGCATCAAGTCAAACTTAAGTCTCATAAATGCCACTTGGAGGGTGTATGGCGTCCTTTTTGGGTGCATTTATAATTCGCCATTAATCAGCAGTGTCTCTATCCATTGGTTGACTTCATCGGCCTCTGGGGAGTTAATGCTCTGTAGGATGATGACATGGCGTCGTAGCATGATCTCACCCATTGTGAGCTGATTTCTGAAGTCAATACACTGAGATGCTGCCTCTTCAAACTTGGTTGATAAAGCTGCTACCTTAGCCAGCTTGCAACCCTCTGGATTATCAAGAAAGGTACTGCGGATGACATCGTTGAACTGGTTCTGTACAGTGACCAACTCGACGTATTCTCCTCCTCAGTGATATTCCATGCAAAGGGAAAGATATCACCAACATTCTTGCGGAAGTTGATAATGAGTGGCAACCGAATGCGTAATCAATCAACTCTCTTGAATGGCGTCTGGAAAACTTTCACCTTTATGCATGAATTGTTCCTTCAAGCAAAAGATGTTGCTTGTTTTCCTCGAGTATCTTTGATTGATATGCCAATTGCAAATCACGCGAATTGTCTTTAGGTGCTCAAGCCTCTTTTAAATCCTTTGTTACATTTGGTGGATCTCTGCCACGAAGTCCATGTGCTCTATCCAGTAAGCTGGTATAAGGTTTGCGATTATACATCTACCCATGAGAACAAAGCTCTTCCACTTGATCTCTCAAGTGTTTCAGAATGTTATCAATTCAAGTGATTTTTTTTGTTGTGAGGAGATCTAGTAGTCCTGCTGGTAGGGCTGAGACATTTGGTGTGCCATGTATCAAGCTGGTTATGTAAGACCTCAGTTTCTGATTTTCAGCCTTTAAGGCTGCTTTTTCTTTACCATCCTTAGCCATTCTTTCTTGTGCGCTCACCGAAGCTATTCCAAGAAGCTCTGCCTCCACCTGTCGTGTAGTCTTCCCGAGGTTAAGTTGAGACAAAGTGTAGTCTCCTACTTGGACCTCGTGTATGCTTTTCTCTACTGGTGGAGCCGCAGTCTCTATGATGATCTCACACTCTACATTCCTTTCTATGTGAACTTGATTCTTCAACCTTTTCGCCAACGTGTCTTGTGGGACGTGATCGAATTCGGTAAAGTCAAGTTCATAGGAGGGTTTTTCCCTCTTTCTTCCTAGGAAGCCTTCAAGCCAAATAGAATCTCGGAAAACTTCGCTAGGAGGGACGTGAGGCCCTTGTATGCTAGAAGTGTGAGACTGTGCTGGAGCAATGTCTCTCGGTGGTGAATCCAAGTCGATGAGGACTTGTGACCGCTGTGGTATTGGTGATATTGGCGGCTCTGCTTCCATAACAGGCACCGTTTCTGCTGCTGCTTCTACTATTGTTGCTTCTGCCATTGGCTCAGCCACTGGTTCTTCAACCACTACTGCTGCTGGTTCCTCCGTGATAACTTCTGCTGAATCAGGGGTAGCAGTCTCTACTCTTTGTTCTGGGGCAGCAATACCCGTGATTATTTCAGGACTATGTGTGGCTTTCTCCACTGGTGTCCTCTGTGTTCTAGGCTTTGACATCCTCATCCCTCGAGGAGGATTGCACCATTGCTTCTGCCTAGGCTTCCTTTTTGAAGTGGAAGGTGGTGTAGACTGAACCTGTGGTGGCTCTGCTCTGTGAGGTATCACCTTCCTTGATTTCTTGCTGTCGAGATAGAGTTGACTATTTCTAACCACTCTACTTGTTCTTTCTTCTATAGACATGTCTTCTTTGGCATACCAATCCACTCTCGGGAGCAGTTGGGAGTCAACTGAATTTGCGAAGAATGAGGGGAGAGTGACTTTCCCTTCATCATCGGACAGGCCCTCGATGTCTGCTGACATAAAATCAGCAATTTGTGAGAGTCTGAACCTGCTGTAGTTCCTTCTTCGCACTTCATACTCGTCTTTGCAATTTACCCAATAATCTTCCATAGAAGACTTATGTGACGAGTGTTGCTCGAGGTGTGCCGCATAGAGTCCTCTGGGATCATAGGATCTTCTATCAATGAGATACTTGAGGTTAAACCTCGCTGTTTCCTGAGTCATCATCTTAGCATCTGCCGCGAATCCACATCTATATAGTCCCATTTCAACGGGAAAGTTAACAGCTGTCTTCCTCTTCAAGCGCAAGTAGACATGAACCTTGGACAACTGTCTCAGGAATTCCATGAAGACTACCCTATCTGAAGGGTATCTTGGTAGCATGGCGGGGTGGCCAATGTAGCCATACACACGTATGTAGGAGAACGTAGGGAATTGAATGAACCAATCCGCCCAATCCGCCATTGCCTCTCTGGCTGTCTGTGAAATACGCACGTGCATCTCATGGTTAAGCTCACGTACTGTGTGCATAATGAAGTTATCACTCGTTCTCTTGAAGTGTCACTCCGCTTGAGTAAACTCAAAACGTGCGAATTGTTCGTGAACCTTCTGCACACCTAAGGTTCCCACATTGTTCAATAACCTGAATTCACCTTGGAAGGCTATCAAGTATACCAGGTAAGAGCACATGTGGAACCTATGAGTTTCCAGATACCCAATGATTTGCCAGTGGAGTGTGTCACTAATCAAAGTGGCCCAGTCATAATATTCCCTCTTGCCAATGATTTTAGCAATGATATAGTACATCCATGGCTGGAATTGACGACCATCTTCTTCTCCAGTGATTCTATTGAGTAGAGTGATTAACACTGCGTACTCATCTTTACATTCTCCTCGTCCCACCGGCTTAGGCAAGCTTGCCTTTGTCACTTTTAGCCATTTTTCAGCCATAACCTTTTTACATTTGTCCTTAGCTGTCTCAAATGCCCTCTCACATTCTGTCACTGATATGACTTTGCTATTAGGACATGATGGAATATCAAAACACCGTTCGATATCCTGAGGCTTTAGACTGCAAACAATTCTTCCATCTGCTGCTCTGATTTCTCTGGTGGTAGGATTGTAATGCTTGATACAAGCGATTACAAGCTCTACGTTCTGTAGTGTGATGGGAATTGATGCGGCTTTCACCCGACAACCGGATTCTTCAATATTTTGCAATGTGATTTGATTCATGCCTTCTAGCTGCTCCAAATCAACCACTGGATTTACTTGGTGTAAATTTGTGTCAACTGTTTTCAAGTAATCATGGAGTAAGACCGTCTTGGTCTCGTATTGTACCTGGGAGTACTGCATCTTGAAAAACTTAAAGATTGACTGTAATCTTGACCTTGTTCAGATGATTTTCGGAAACCCTTAAAAATAGCGCCTCGCCGAGAAGTATTTTTCTAGAAAAAATCTGGCACATGGGTTTTGTTCGTGCTTCAATGCTAAACAAACCCAGTTCCTCAGAATTTGGATTCTGATACTTTTTCGGAAAAACCCCCAAAAATAGGGGCAGCAAGTTTGCTGATTTTGGAAAATTTGTCGAGATGGGTTTCTCTAAAAAATAACGCTGAATCTACCCAGTTGATCTGATCTGATGTAGCCTGCTGCTTTTTCTGTCAAATGCAAGAAAACCTAAGACCAGAAGAGAGGAAATAGACAGAAGGTGGATTGGAAATTTTATCTGATTCCCTGAAAAAATTTATCTCTGGATCCAATCCTCAAAATAGCAATCCTTTTCTGCTTCAGATCTGCAAGAAAAATTGAAGAACGGATGACAACCTTGTTCAGATCTCTAATGGCGTCCTTGAGAGCTTGTGGCTGATCTTGATCTCTTAACCTGCAATGAAATAATGAAATAGGACGCCTTCACCTTGAATATATATGTTTAAGCTTCAGATCCACAAATTTGGGGACCTAACTAAAGCTCAAAAGGTGATTTTGGCTTGATCTAAAGTTGAAAAGGTGATTTCCACCAATCGTGGAGTGTTTTAGCCAACTTTCACTCAAAAAGCTCTTGACTTAGTCAACAAATTGACCCTTGACTTCTTTAGGCGTCCCTTTTGGTTTCTTGCAAACTTTTAAATATTTTCTCTCCTAAAAGTCCTCTGTTTGATCTTGAATCTAGCGTTATCTGTTGATCTTGGGATGTTGTGAACACATTCACTGCGGAGCTGGATCCAAACTGGAAAGAAGTGCCTGGGAGACATGATGATGAAAAGCTGAGTTTAGGGCTTCAAAAGAATGGGCGCCTTTTCCAAGAAAAGGCTCTTTTGCTAATGCCTTGGTGAATTTTCAAACTTCGTTCTTCAGCCTTTTGAAATGACCTCTCGTGCTTTGATCTGGATTTCTCGTTGATCGGAGAGTCAGATGATTTTGCTTGATGTCTCATCAGGTACCCAGCTCTGTCCTGCCAAGAATGACTGACTTCAGAAAACCTAGATCTTATTTTAGGGTTCCTTTATTCAAGGGCGCCCCTCCTTGAAAAGGGCGCTTTTACCTTTTGGCCTGATCCTCTTCATCTGAAAAGTTGCCTACTTTGATCTGGATTATTCGTTGAATGCTTCGTCAGATGTTGGTGCTTGCAGTTGCGTTTCCGAGATCTACTTGAGCTGAGAAGGTTATCTTGGGAAGCCTTTTGTCATTTATCAGCATCTGGAGGTCAAGAAAGAAGGGCGCCTTTCTTTTGGAAAGGCTCTTTTTCCTTAGAACTTCCGTTAACTGTGGTTTCCTGACATTTCCTCAACGCCTCTTTTTGCTTTGTCAGCAGCTGCTTGTGATCTATTCATCGGATGATCTAGATGTTTGTTTCACTGTCGAGCCAGCAATCAAACGTCAAGAATGACTGCTTTGGATGATCTTACTGACTGCATTTGACCCTCAAAGATCATGGGCGCCCCTGCTTGAAAAAGGCTCTTTTCAGCATTTTGAGTTCTCTCCTTCGTAACGTTTCCAGAGTTAGTCAAATTTTGACCTTTTTCACTTTCAGGAATCTCCTTCATCAAATAGCATCATTTTTGACCTTTTCCGCCATGGTTGCGTTGTTGAAGCTTTTGAAGCTTAGCTTTCAGCACCTGGTACTGGCCAATCTGCCATTAATGGCTGCAGAGGTTCTAACTTTGTTCCTGAAAAATAGAAATAGACCCACCAAAGTAAAACATGTCTTTTGATGATTCTAACTTGACCAATGTGATCGTGAAGTCTTTTAATCCTATCAAAATCATTTTCGATCATTTCTGGGAAGGTCCTATTTTCGGGAGTTTCCCTGAAAATAGGGGCGAAAAAACCCTAATTTTCAAATTTTCAGAATTTTGCACGTGTGTTCTTTGACAAAAACCCACCAAGATTCTATGATTGGTTTGACCTAAAACTGACTTAACATGGCATTTTAACAAGATTTAGCTCAATTTATACATAATGCCAAAAAATTAATTTTGGGTACAACACATTCAGATGGTAAAAAGATTATTTACATTGAACTCTTAATATCTTGATAAATTCATGAATCCCCATAGCATGGTTTAATTGTGCGTAAATTGTCAATATGATAATCATTAGATGCAATCAAACAATCATGTAGTTGGTTGAGGGATGGAACCGATAGGTTGAGTAGGTGCTAGATTTCTCCTCTAAGTACTCCACCCACAATGATGACTGGCGGTCTGCCATTGTTGGGCCAAGGGGGCTTGCCGTATCCACTCTTGGGCTTAGAGAGAGTATCTACGGGCCTCCTATGGAAATCCTTCCTCTAAACGATCGCATGGTTGGATCAACTTGAGGAACTCTCCATCATAGTGGGAGATGGGAAAATAAGAGGTGCAGAAGGGATAGCGGGTGCTAGAGGCCCTTCCAAGTAGTCCACCCACGTGGATGACTGCGTGTCTGCCATTGTTGGGCCAAGAGGGCCTACATACTTGCTCTTGGGCTTGGAAGGAACACCTCTATGGGCATCCCAATTGCAGCCATCCTATTCGACCATACCTATGATTGAGAAGACCAATAATTTCAGCAAGGTGTTGTTTGGGTCAATACTACATGTGCCTTACATATATTCGAGTATATACTTTGAGATAATTTGTGTGTATGCAAAAGTTTACTTTGTGACTTATTTGTATGCTTTGTAACATATGTTCCTGTGAATACTTTGTGTATTGCGTGCATTTGCGTGTATGCTTCATACTCGTGTATACTTGATGACCTTGGGATGGTGGACGAGTCCATGGTGTAGTATGGGATGCACCGAATCCCCTTCCCGATTGTTCGATGGTATACTTCATTCGAGTGTATTTGTATTTGAGTATATACTCTATGACTTGTATTTGTATTTGAGTGTATTCTATAACTTTGCAATTGTATTCAAGTGTATACTCTATGATTGTATTTGTATTTGAGTGTATACTATATGATTGTATTTGTATTTGAGTGTATACTCTATGACTTGTGATTGTATTTGAATATATACTCTATAACCTTGCAATTGTATTCAAGTGTATACTCTATGATTGTATTTGTATTTGAGTGTATACTCTATGATTGTATTTGTATTTGAGTGTAAACTCTATAGCTTTGCAATTGTATTCAAGTGTATACTCTTGTTGTGACCTTTTCACACATCACCCCATTGCAAATGGGGACCCCCTAATTTTTGCTTTGTTCGGATCTTTTGGCTTTGCTTTTGGGTCGTTTTGTCGTTGTCTCTCTTTCTTTTGTTTGTCTTTCTGGCGATGTGCCCGTCTGAATTGAAATTTTGGCTAGGTCTGTAGAATTAGGGTTTTCTTTCTCATGTCAATTTGAGGTCAAATCAAGTTTGGCTATCTGAGACTAACATTGTTGTCAAGAGGGCTACAAATAAGTTTCCACTGAATTTTCACCAAGTTTCGGCAACTTACTATTTTTAGTAAGTACTTGATTTGGGGCATTTTCTTAGCACAGTTGAAATTCTGACCGATACACTGCATTCTGAGCACCTTGAGCTATCTGCTTGCAAAATTTGAGTTGAAATAGACAACTTACTATTTTTAGTAGTTCTGCCTTCGAGGGCCTCTTTCAGAGTTTGCATGTTGGACTTTCAGATGCATGTTGGACTTTCAGATGCATGTATGGAGATTCTTTGTGGGTTTTTCAAGACCTATGCAGTGACATAACATGCAAAATGAGACGATGACTCTCAGTATTCAGCCTTCAGAGGCTATTTTTAGGGTTTGCATGTTGAAATCTTCTTCGCATGTCTGGACATTCCTTGTGGGTTTTTCGAGGGCTTCGCAATGGTATAACATGCAAACCAAGATCAAGACCCTTTTCAGGAGCTATCTTCGAAGGCTATTTTTAGGGTTTGCATGCAAAATTTCTCAGTGCATGTCAGCATATTCTTTATGGGTTTTTCAAAAGCTACGTAGTGATGTGACATGCAAGCGGAAATGATCACTTTTCAGAGACTTACTATTTTTAGCAGGTCCATTCCGGCAGCTGCCCAGCACATCAGGATCACGAACAGGGCAAAGTGCAACAAAAACGAAGTTAAACGGAGGTCATTTGATAGACATGCAAGTTAAATTAGGGTTTCCAGCTTCGGGACCCAAAATGAGGGGTAAAATGCCAAAAAATTTGAAAACCGGTGTATCCCACTACGATCAGCATCTTTCAAGCTATCCACCGGTAAAATTTGACAGCAATCGGAGCACTTACTATTTATATTAAGGCGTTCCAGAAATAGGTTATAAATACTAAATCAGCAGTAGGCGCCAGTGTGAACGGGCAAGTCTACCAATGAGGGTCACGACATTCAAATTTCAAGTCAAACGGAGTGGTGGAGGTCATGAAATCAAGCAGTTGCTATAAATAGTAAATCACCTCCATAAACATGCTATAAATAGCAAGTTAGCTCTAGATGGCAGTGTGAACAGACTAACTAGGTCATGAGGATCCTATGGTTAAAATTTCAAATCAATCCGATCTTCAGAAGAGGGAAAACCTGAAACTTACTAAATATAGTAAGGCATGAGCAAGCAGCTAAGAAAAGTTCTAAGTCTGACAAAAATCCTGCTTGACCCCTCAAATGCGCCTAAGATGAAACTGGTAGGAGAATGAGAAATTTCAAGTGTTAAATCCTGCTCACCCCCTCAAATGCGCCCTAGCTTGAGGAAGGTTGAGAAATTGTCTAAGTATGAAGCTCAATCCTGCAGGACCCTTCAAATTCGCCCTCAGCTCAAGCAAATGATGGAATAAAATCTAAGTGTTGGAGTTAAGTCCACTGCCACCATCAAAATGCGCCCTCATCCTCAGCTGGCTGGAAGTGAGAAAATTTCCTAAGTGTTGGAGTTAAGTCCACTGCCACCATCAAAATGCGCCCAAGGTAAAAGTGGGTGGAGTAAAAGTTGTTAAGTATTGTTAATTCCTCCTACCCATGTCAAATGCGCCCAATATAGAAGAGGCTGGAGGAAGCTCTAAATAGTTGAAGAAGTTTCTAATTCAAACTTCCTTCTCCCCCCTTTGAATGCACCCATGAAGTTATGACCTATGCTAGATGTTGATGTTAAATCCTCCTCCATGTGTGAAATGCGCCCAAGAGAAGGTAAAGATGGAAAGAAGTTACCAAGGGGTTGAAGTCAAGTGAAGGTAAAGAGGGATGAAAAAATTGCTAAGGCGTGGTTAAATCCTTCACCATAGCCTAAATGCGCCCAAGTCTAGGGTGGTTAACAAAGGCGTGAGAATTAAATCCACCTCAATGAGCTAAATGCGCCCAACTTGCTAGAAATGTTAAGTGTTAATAAATTCCCTCTCTACATGCCAAATGCGCCTATCTTAAGATGAAAGTGAAGCTGGTAAATATTCTAATACGCCCAAGTCCATGGTGTTTCTAGGAAATGGTTGATAAAGTTGTTGATTCCTTCACCCCAGGTAAAATGCACCAGGACTGAAGATGAATGGGAGAAAAAAAAATTGTCTAAGGCAAGATTGAAAATCCTTCTTGACCCCTCATATGCGCCCATGTTGATAATAAGATTTAAAGTTTTTCTAAGTATTTAAATTTCACCTCCTAGAAGGAATACGCCTAGGCTTGAAGGAGTGATGAATTTTTTCTGAGGCAAGTATGAATTGGCAAAAGATATGTCAGAAGGTGCCAGCTTCACGAAGATGATGACAATTGTCAAGACAGAGCAAGAAAATACGCCCAAAGATGAAGAATGGGAATAAATTTGATGGAAAAATATTTTTCTAAGGTTTAAAATTCAAAAAATTAAATGTACCCCTTCGTTTGTAGACCCATGGATTTGACGCTTTCTGAAGGGAATTTTCTTCGGGGTATCGAACATCTACAACAAAGAATGGATTTCAAAGTTTTCCATAGCTCGCCAAGGATTCCGAGGTGAAGATTTTTGATGGGCACCAGATTGATGAATTTCCTAAGGAAAATTTAAGAAATTTTCTAAAGCAAAGAAAGAAATGTTTGTGAAAATAAAATGCCTTGGCTGGTGGATTGAAGTTGGGTGCCTAGATGATTTTTTATCAAATTCCTGATGAAAACAATTTTCTCGAGCCAGAGTTGGATGAAATATCAGAGTGAACGCCTCAGCCAGTGAAATGAAGAGGGAGCAATTAAATTAATATTTTCACAGGGTGATCTCAAAGTGCTAAAGTGAAGTACACCCATGGAGTATAGGATGGATGAAATTCTCTAAGGAATGAAAATGGAAGCTCAAGTCTCTAGATGCGTCTTAAGGGGGATGAATGATAATGTGGAAATATTCTAAGGCATGAGGAATTTAAAGGAAGCAAAGTTGGCTAGAGAAAATGATGAACCCTATCAAATCCGGAGATCACTCGGACATTGGAGATCAAAACATAGAGATCAAGTAAATAAAGTGGATTTATATTAAAAGTGTTTTGATGCTCTTCTTTTGTTTGTTTTGCAAAATGAACGTCAGGGCAAGGCATGATGACTTAGGAAGATGGAGCAAGTACTCCAAGACTATATTTCAACCTCGAAAGAAGAAAAGTTGCAAGTAATGGCTAAGTGTTGAAACCTAGTATGTGCCCAACTCAAGTGGCAAAGAAGAAATGTTCGAGTTCAAGAAGAAAGAATCCTTCCAAGCCCAGGATGGAAGGAAAGCTGAGAACCCAAGCATTAATGGTCACCATCAAGTACTTCAAAGTTGAAGAACGACATCGAGGAAAATCATCGTCAAGCAGGAGAAAAAGTTACAGCCTTGAAGTTTCAGATTGAGAACATGCCTGTCGTACCAGTTCAAGGAGTTGAATCAGTGTTGACCAAACTTAGGTCATTTGCAGTCGGAGAAAGAACAATGTGAACGCGTTTCCAGACAGGAATCTTCTAGAGGATGGAGGACATTAATTACTCATTTATTACTCCACTCCTCCTTTTAGGGTTAGCGCTGAGGTGGCACAATTTGGGCCATCCATCTGAATGTAATCTAAGCCGTCCATTGAACTTGGCCAACTATATAAAGGGGCACCCCCCCTCATTTGTATCTAATTAGAGTAGAGATTAGATTAAAGATAGGAGGATAGAGAGGCAACTTAGAAGTAGCATAGCGTAGATTGATAGTGTAGTTTGAAGAAGAAGGAAAGTTTTTCCTTTGAAAACTTTGTAAGAAGCTATTGTGAACACTCTCTCAATAAAAAGAGTTTTCGTTGATGATGATCTCGTCTTTTGTTGTGAGTAGCTAGCAAGGTTTCTTCGTCCTTCTGATTCGAGTAGTAGCTTAAAGTAGAGTAAATTTCATTTCATGCAAGTAATTAGTAATTGTGGAATGTGGTCTTCAATTTAAGCAAACTTCGTCTATCCATACCACTAGTGTGTTCGCTGATGGTGAATGCGCCTTGTGTGGTCAACTTGAATATTGTGTACTTGACTTCAATCATGATTTGTATGTTTATATGCGTCGTTGTGATGGTATTTTCATGCTAAGTTGTGATCTGAACACCTTGGGCTACTCTGAAGATTGCACCAATTCTGTGGAAGCTGTCCAAAGTGAGGCAAAGCGGAGCCTGGTTGAAGTCTGTGAGAATTGATCGCCATGTCCCACGCCTTAGAGTAGATTAGAACCTTCTTATCCCTGCCACCATTTAAATTCAGTACTTTCTGGTTAGTTTAGGAAACAAGAGATTTATAGACAAACCTTTCGAGTATTCAAAATTCCTTTCTACGCTGTTGAACAATTTCGTAAGTCCCCTTGAAATACCAACAAATCACATCGAGCCAACTGAGACTATCCACTGCATGAAGGAACCTTGGAGTTGAATGCATGATCTTTCTAGCAATCTTAGCATGCAGGAGATTTTGTTCAAGAGAGGATAGAGTCGTAGTTGGCAACTTTATTCTGTGTTGGTGCGGTCACGAAAAACACATCAACAACTCTATGATTGTATTTGTATTTGAGTGTATACTCTATAACTTTGCAATTGTATTCAAGTGTATACTCTATGATTGCATTTGTATTTGAGTGTATACTCTATGACTTTGCAATTGTATTCAAGTGTATGTCTTGCAAACAACATGCTTTGTGACTTAGCGTGCACTCATGTGTATACCTGTATTCATGCGACTTACGTATTTAAGTGTATACAACTTACATGTATTCATATGTATGCTTTGTGACTTCATACTTCGTGTACTATTCGCATATATGCTTCATGCTTCTTGTGTATACTCTATGTATTATGTGTATTTGTGCTTCATATTTATACTTTATTATCACATGTATCTATATGTTACTTCATTTACCTTCAACAAGATGTGATCTTATAATTACTTTTGAAAATGTGAATATGTTGTCTATCAAGTTGCTTAAGCTGGTTAGTTGTTGCTTGAGCTATGTGGTTGTGTGCTTGAGCTACTTGCTTACTTGTTTGAGCTACTTGTTTTCTTGCTTGATCTACTTGTTTGCTTGCTTAAGCTACTTGCCTGTATGGTTGAGCTACTTCTCTGTGTGCTTGAATTGGTTGTTTGCTTGCTTGAGCTACTTGTTTGCCTAGTTGAGCTACTTGCCTATGTGTTTGAGCTACTCGCTTGTATGCACGAGTTGGTTGCTTGCTTGCTTGAGCTACTTGTTTGCCTAGTTGAGCTACTTGCCTATGTGTTTGAGCTACTTGCTTGTATGCTTGAGCTGGTTGCTTGCTTGTTTGAGCTACTTGTTTGCTTGCTTGAGCTACTTTCCTGTGTGGTTGAGCTACTTCTCTGTGTGCTTCATTCTAGATGTGCCTTCAACAAAGATTACTCCATGGGTGTTTATGATTACTACATAGTATAAGAATTGTGTCTATCAAAAAATACCTCTTGAGTTGGGAGGTACTAACAAATTAACTTATCGGAAACCAAATTATTATTAGTATCCAAATGCAATAATGATAAGTAACTATCAAAGCAAAAAAAAGTGGGGTTCCCTCAAACTTGGGAATATAACCTTAGTTAATTTTGTAGATCAAGTTAACATGTGAAGGGACTTCAATGTTAGGTACCTTGAATAAATTTGATACGATCAAGTTTTAACAAAAATTGATTACATAAGCATAAGTTAGGTTAAACCATGGACCCATAACCCTCAAACCCTAGGATCATTCTCGCCTCAAAATTGGTTTAAAATGATTGCTTGAGGACAAGCAATCAAGCAATCTTGGGTGGGGTGGACTGTCATGTCCCCAAAATTGTAACACCAAATATGAAACATTGAATAACAAACCCAATAAATATCAAAATTTTATTTACAATTGAAATATTATTATAATTATAATTATCAAAGATAATATTATAAATATTAAATATAATACTATAATTACCAAAATATGAATACTAAATATTATAATCATTATAATAATGTGAAATACATAAAAGATTGTAACACATTAAAGTAAAATAATAATAATATATATATATATATATATATATTGCTATTATACTTTAATGATTAAAATACAGAATATTAAAATACAAAGGATCAATGAACAAATAAAATAAATATCAAATATAAATTGCAATTTAAATATTATTATAAATAATTATCATGCAATTATCAAATAAAATAATTAGTATTATTTACAATCATTAATATCTGATTAATACTAAAATGGTATTTGATATTATTTACAAATTATTAATATATAATGAATGTATCAATTAATACTGTCAAAGGCAGCGATTACTAAATACAATTGCAAGAGTCAAACTGGTCAGACTTAGATTAATTAAGGGAAGCAATTAAGGCATATGACGAATCCAAGGGGACACCATCACTTGAAAGGTTGCAAACTTCTCCAAGGATCTCAAGGTATTTGAAGACACCCACAACCATTCTAAAAGGCATCGGATTTTAACAAAAGGAATATCTTCAAATATTAAATGGATAGAGGAAGGAGTAAAAGAAAGAATAGAGGAATATATTCTGAATTAAGGAATCAGCAAATCATTTATAACAGGTATCTGTTGTTTTATACTAACTGTGGTATGTCATAATATAGTATTGAATATATTTAAGTATTTTGCTGATAATTTTCATAGTTATTAAATATAATATGAGTGTGTATATATATATATATAATTCTAATCTTATAAATAATTAATAATGATTATATATATGTGTATATACAAATATATACATGTAAATGTTTCATATTCAAGTAGGAATAATGATTTATATTTATATAATATATATATGTATATACATATATATAATGAATATATATTATTGTACAATAATGATGCTGGCAGCAAGTATTGAGCCTTATAAGTAATAATGACTCTATGCATTCACTATGAGGATAAATGGAACAATAGAATTCCATCTATGGGATCTTGAAAGATGTTTAATATCTACCCTAATAAATATATTATAGCAGAACTCTTCATAGTGAGTGATAAGAAGAAAATGAATAATCCTCCGACAAAAATGAAATATTTATATCATCTTTGATCTTATTAGATATCAACACTGGAACTTCTTGATCTCTAACGCTCCTAATGTCTCTTTGAGAAACACTTTGAATGCAAGATTCAGGTTTAAGTGCTTTCACTAGAAAGGGGTCATTACAACTCTGATGGTCACAGGATGGCAGGATCTTGGCTCTGATACCACTACACCAAAAGACCGGCCTAGTAGTGAGGGCAGCTACCCAGGGTGTTAAGGGTGACAACTAGGGAGGAATCTTTCACCAATGAAGCCACCACCGAAGAATCTAGGGTCCTACGCAAGCCCACCAGACACATGGCCCTGTCGGGACACACCCACTCCCAGGGCACAAGGACATTAGAGCCCGCCATGCTTCACGGGTCTCAACCTCGAGACCTCGGCTCTTATACCACTGAAATAACCCCCTTACAATTTTTTCAATTTTTTAGCCACAACAACTCCACCCGTCAATGTTAGCAAAACCAAACCAGTTAAGAAAGTGACCCTACACCAAGAATATACACCAAGATCCCAATGACGAGCGAGGTGTAAGAATATGGTGCCAGGGATTGTTAGCTAATAAACTAAAATGCTAGAAATACAATGATTATGCAACTTGACCACTTATTCAGCAGAATTAGATTGACGGCTCAACCGATCAACATTATAAAGATTACAAAGTGCATGAAAAGTAAAGTATGGGCGGCTTGCCAACCCCTTCTGCTTGTTCAGTGAGCAATTCAGAAAAGAAATGCTGAAAGTAAAGACGGTAAGGCTTGTCTCTTCCACAATCGTGGGAATTATAGAAGTAAAGTTACAGAAATAGAATGACTGAATCAGTACTACTGATATCAGTCTTACAATAAGATATAATCTGCAAATAATAATGAGATACTGCTTCCCAATCACTCCAAAATATTATTGAATGTTCCTCCAAACTTCTCAAGCTCACAACTATGAAAAACCAAACCCAAATTCAAACTTCTGACAATCTGATATACAAAACCAGCAAGCACTAAACTTAGACCAGCAAGCATGAAACATAACTAAATACTCCTAACTCCTCCAAAACTCATCGAAATAACATGAAATAGGATGCAAATGAAACTAGGAGAGATGGAGACCAAGTCAAGACACTAAAACTGCATCGAACACCCAACAATGAATTAAGCAGGAATCCCAATGCAATGACAAGCATGGTACGACCTGGAAAGAAGGGTGACCTTCAATAGAAATTCCAATACTTCATGATAAAATTTGAAAACCAGCAAAGAGGGACACCTAGGTCATAGGAATGGAATGAGCCACTACCCAGAACCAACAAAAGTTTACCTAATGAGTTTTGAGCGAAAACCACCTATAGCCAAACCAAAAGCCAACAACCTACAAACTAACCAAAAACATCAAAGAACTTCAAAAAACTTCAAACATCTTCATTACAATGAGCTCCATCTATTCTTCAATGTAAAGAACAACCTTTTCTCTTAGCTAGTTGCTATCTTTCAAGCAAGAAACCAAGATAGCTAGGAGGTATGCATTCCTTGAAGCAATTCAATCACCATTTCGGCAGCACTCCGTTATAATTTCTTCATGGATAACTACAAATGAAGGACAAGGCTCATATTTATAACTTTTCTCCTCAATAAAAATCCACTTTTCCCTCCAATTAGGGCGCCTAACACAAATTCACATTCATCTTCAATAATTTTCAATTTGTATTTTATTTAGACCCTTCTCCAAGTCGTCCCTTTTCATGAAGGTAATAAACTTATCAAAAATGCAAATAATTCTCTAAGTTAGGCATCCAAAAGATTAAAGTGAAATACATTAATAAAATTCACTTGTCTCTCCACTAAGGCATCCAACATGCCTTAACAATATTTCACTTTATAAAAATATTTTACCTCACTATGAGAACCGCCTAACACAAGCTCTAACTTGCCAAAAATAACTCCAAGAATGAAGGAGATCAACTGCTTAAGCTAACCTACTTGAAATAGCCTCTAAACTGGCCTGCTAAAACCCTTCTAAAAATAGCACTTATTAAAAATAGCATGTTGCTAAAAATAGTAAGTGTGTCCAAATACATTTTAACCACATTTTGAGCAGCCGTCACAACTTAGTAAAAATAGTAAGTCCGGAAAAGTCCTCTATTTTAGTTGCATGTCCCACCACTACGAAGCTCTCAGAAAACCCAGAAGGAATCCATAATCCAAACTGCCAAACTCCAATATGCAAGCCTCCATAACTGCCAAAACATCCTCCTACAAAATAGGAAACCCTAATTACTGCTTCTGACTAGCCTACGGGCCTCCGAAATAGGCTAACGGCCAACTGCACTAATTACTAATGAGAAGGGGACATTACAATCCGCCCTCCCCAAGATTGCTTTCCCTCAAGCAATCGCAAGTCTAGATGCTGCAAAATATCCTCATTCTCCCAAGTAGCATCCTCAATGGGCAAATTCTTCCACTACACATAATACTCTTTGATTGTCCTTATCCTCAAAGAGCATTCTCTGGAATTTATGATCTCGTCTAGGACCAAAACCAATAGTCCCTCCTCATCCAATGGAGGAAAATTTGAAGAAGTAACAACATTGTGCCCAAGCGCCTTCTTGAGGCGAGACACGTGGAAGACATTGTGAACTTTGCTACTCGCTGGTAGCTCCAACTCATAAGCCACTGCACCAACTCTCCTGATGACTTTGAATGGCCCATAGAAACGTGGCTTGAGTTTCTCCACTCCACTCTTCTTGAGAGTAGACTATCTATAAGGCTGGAGTCTAAGATAGACAATGTCACCAACATCAATGTGCACTCAACACGTTGTTGAATAGCAAACATCTTCTGTTGATTCTATGCAAGATGGAGATTGTTCTTCAAGGACTTCAAAATGTCTTGACTTTGCTGCAACATATGCCTCACTTGAGGGGCTTTGTTATCACCAAACATACAATTAGCAAAGTTAGGAGCCTCATATCCATAAAGAGCCATGAATGGAGACATTTTGATAGACATGTAGAAGGATGAATTGTAGCAATACTCTCCTAAATGAAGCCAAAAGAAAGGATACATGAACATAAGAAGCTACAGATTTTCTACACATTACAATGATAGCAGTTCATCTTTGTAACATTTAAATTCATCATAGTCTCTGACAGCCCTTGACTGGTAAACCTCTTTTTCTAAGACTCTTTGTGGCAATCTAAATGCTACAAAGAAATAATGTGTGAACTATAACAGCAGTAACGAATGCAATTTTTTGAGTTTACATTGACTAAAAATCATATATAGCAGCCTCAAATCATAACAACCAAACTTAGACTCTTCCCCTAGCAAAATTAATGCAATTACAAACACATACACTACTGGTTACAATGCAAGAGATTACTCAGACCTAGAATACTAATCGACCTCAGCCTAGAAGTGATGGGGGCGGCTTCAGGAATGCTCAGAATACATCAACAGCAACTGAAATCACCTTTTTGATAATCGATTCTCCTATATAGTGGTGCGCTCAGCCTTATCTCCTTCAGGCGTTATCTCTAAGGTCTTCTAGCATTGATTCTGCCCAGGTTACAAGCTGCAAATGAGTCGCTCTCTTCCTGTAGTAGCACGTCCTTTCTTATTTTTCCCCAACTCATCAATACCACAACTTCTACAAGGTTATTCTGCTAGAACAAAATGTGCCAAGGGTTTCCACAAGATGTCACACCTTCAATGACATAATATAGTCTCTAAAATCAGCCCATTGAAGCATCTATTGATTCCGTGAACAGTGACCACGAAAATCAAAAGTAAAATATTATTTCCCATCTCAAACCTTGCACTAGGAATCAACCTTGAAGAAATAGAACTCCCTCAAAATTGGATGTTGAAAGTGACCAATAAATTTGCTTTGAAGTACCAATAGAAAGTCTAAATGACTCCCTCGACAATTTCCAACTAGGGTAGACGGTTTCACTACTGAAATTGGTGTCCAAGGGTTTCCAAACCCACAGCCAAAAAAACCTTCAAAAGGCTCTCCAAAATGAAGTGAGAAAAATAACATCCCAAATGAGAGAAATGAGCTCCTTTTTTCCTTATATATTTCAACACTTAATTTCCCGTTTGAACAATATAAAATGACTTATTAAAGTACCTTTTTAAATATTTCAGTTAAAGTCACTTTATAACCTTACTTTATTAATTACTTAATATTACCTTTAAAATTTAACTTGACACCTTAGGCAATATTAAATAATTAAGGATTCCCTAAATTCACCTTTAGCCTTCAAGAACTAAAAAGGCTAAGTGATCAACCTAAGTGGCTACTGAGAAGAGGACATTGCAGTCCTCCCTTCCTGAAATCACTTGCCCTCAAGCAATTGCAAATTGGGATGTTGCAGAATCTGTTCTCCCTCACAAGTTGCGTACTCAGTTGGCAAGTCTCTCCATCTGACCAAGAACTCCTTAACCACTCTATTTCTCAATCTCTTCTCTCGGGCATCAATTATCTCCTCAGGAATCAGAACCAAATGCCCATCCTCATCCAATGGGGGAAACTCAGAGGACGAAGTAATATGCTGTCCAAGTGCCTTCTTGAGGCATGAAACATTAAACACATTATGGATCTTACTGTTCTCTGACAACTCCAACTCATAGGCTACCTCACCAACACGTCTGATGATCCTGTAAGGCCCATAAAACTGAGCTTGAGCTTCTCTGTGCTACTCTTCTTCAACAAAGACTTTCTCTAAGGCTGCAAACGAAGGAAAACCATATCCCCCACCTCAAAGCTATGCTCAACCCGATGCCTATCTGCATATTTCTTTTACTGATTTTGAGCCAATTGCAGATTATCCTTGAGAACCTTAAAAATATCCTAACTCTCTTGAATCCAATCCTTAGCTTTAGAAGCTCTGTTCTCCCCAAAAGCTAAATCCATAAAAGATGTTGTGAAATATCCATACAAAGCACGAAAAGGTGTCATGGCAATTGACATGTCGTAAGTGGTGTTGTAACAGTGTTCACCCAAGTGCAACCACTCAACCCATGCTCTCTACTATCCTGAAATGTAATTACGCAAGTACCCCTCAACCCACTTGTTCACGATCTCAATCTATTCGTCTGTTTGGGGGTGATAACTCATATTCGGAGTTAATTTTGTCCCTCAACCCACTTGTTCACGATCTCAATAGAATGCAAGTTTTCCATCTATGACAAAGAGATGTTGGATATCATGCATGCATTAGCCAAATACCAATAGTATTTAGTTTGTGGCAAATTTTTGGTCAAGACAAATCACATTAGTTTGAAGTTTTTCTCAACTAGAAGGACTTAAACGACAAGCAACAAAAATGAGTGAGTAAGCTTCAAGTAGAGTATGTGAGAGACAAGAATAATGTGGTAATTGATTATTTATCTAGGAAGCCTTCTATATGTACTTGTCATAACCCACCCTTATTTTTTTCAAAACTTCACAACTTGTTAGCGTTAGCTAATAATCAAAGATAATCAATTGTAAATTCCTTCCCACTTTTTGATCACCCAGATGTCAATGTAGGAAAGGTGAGAGCATACGATGGTAAGGTTACAATGCTATGCTACTGAATGAACCACTTGTTCAGTGGGGTGAGTATGAAAACTTCAACCAAGAAGGAAACATCCACTTCTTCAGTGGGAATTACAAATTGCAAGAAAGCACTTGGCAACAAGCCGACCAATCAAGAGAGATCCTCCGCTTATTCAGCGAGTATGACATTAAAGTAAAGAAAACTCAATCACTTATTTAGTGAGAGTGCCACTTATTCAATGGGGTAAGAAATGACATAAAAGTAAGCAAGCTCAACCACTTATTCAGCGAGAGCAGCACTTATTCAGTTGGGTAAGTAGCAAAATAACTATAAGAGCAAATCACCTATGGTACTAGCAAGGTGTTACAATGAGCTCAATATTAAATGTTCTAGATTAACACAAGCTATTGTTATACTATGAGAGAAATAAGAACTTGAAGCACAACTCCCCACAATGATGTCACAACATGAATATAAGAAGCCCCCAACAAACTATAGCAATGATACTTCAAAGAAAGGCCTTCAAAGGTCAATAGGAGGTTTGTTATACTGCTGCTACATGTCTGATGACTAAACAGTAGACTGTAAACTCCAACCAGCAAGCATAAGATGAACTCAACTTCACCAAATCACTATATTAACTCTCCCAAATGCTTGCAAAGTCAAAGTACATGCTAGGTGCCACCCACAAACACCGAACAGTGATGACAAAGGGCAGATATCAGAAGCAACAACCCAAGTACCTACTGCCACAAGGTGTACGGCCCAGCTAGAGGGGTGACCACCTCTAGAAAATCATAGGCACCTTCAAAAATTTTGGAAACTTGAGCAAATGGGCACCCAAGGACTAGCAAAACAATGAATCAATACCCACAAAAAGTTTGCAAGCTCTCCAATCAGCATGAGTGAAAAGGTGGTACAACTAGGGTAGAAAAAGGTACCAACTAGCAACACCAAAGTCTGAAACAACACTCCAAAATGCTCCAATCTACATTGCAATAACTCAACCATATGCAAACAATACTAGAAATTATCAAAGCAATCCATCAACCAAACTTCAAAATTGAAAACATCACCAATAGGCCCAATGGAAGCTCTTGAAATGAAGCTCCTCCAGTCCAACTAGGGAGTATCTCTCAACTTTGAAACTAGAACAACTTTGAAGGTTTTCGTCTCGAAAGTCCTTGAGGGTTTTCAATCCTCACTCTAACAACATACCACTACCAAAAATAACACTTACTAAAAATAACATACTGCTAAAAATAGTAAGTGTGTCCAAACACAAAATAAGCACATTTTGAGATGCAACTGTGACCTAATAAAAATAGTAAGTACTAAAAATAGACATTGCTTGAAATAGCAATAACTTCCCACCAAAGATCTCAAAAAACCTAGAAAGACTCAAAAACCCTTATGGAAAACTCTTACAATAACCTCATGAAAAGCTGATGAGAAATCTCCAAGAATCTTAGAATACCTAGAAACACCTTCGAATAGCCTACGGGACTTCGAAAATAGGCTAACAATCACTAAAATGCTTAGGGATAAAAAGGGGACGGTACACTATATCTGAGATTATCGTTGATTGGAAAACATTGATAATAGCTAAGTATACAAAGAATAACTTTACAAATGAGATCCTCGAGGACAGATTACAAGATGACAAGTATACGATAGTGGATAATCTCATCCTCCACAAGGATAGGATCTATTTTGTCCCTGAATCAAAATTTAAGAGTAAGATCTTGAGAGCTGCTCATGATACACCCTTGACTGGTCATCAAGCGAATTACAAGACTTACAAGCAAGTTGGGGATAGATCCTTTTGGAGCAGATTCAAGGGAGAAATCCTCTAATACATCAAGGAGTGCATCAAATGTCAGAAGAATAAAGTGGAGCATATTTTTCCAGCAGGTTTATTGCAACCATTGCCCATACCATGACAAAAATGGGAGAGTATTAGCATGGAATTCATTACAGAACTTCCCAAGGTTTAGGGGAAGAGTTATATATATGTTGTGGTTGACAGACTCACCAAATATGCTCATTTTTTGTTGATAGGTATTGAACTGACTCCTAGTACTATTTATCATCCATAGACATATGGACAAATGGAAATTGTTAACAAGTGGATTGAAAGATACTTGAGAAACTATGTAGCGGGGCAATAGTTAGTTTGGGTTAAGTGGATTTACATGGGAGGGCATTGCTACAACACTACATATCATATGTCAATCAATATGTCATCTTTTAGAGTGTTGTATGGTTATGACGACCTTTCCTTTTATGGACTTGGTTGTTGTTGACAACAGAGTGCCACATGCCCAAGACTTTGTTGCATAGAGCCAAGACATATTAAGTGTTGAAAGAAAATCTTCAATATGCTCAAAACCAGCAAAAATTGTATGTAGACCAGCACTGTACAGAGAGAAGTTATGAGGTAAGTGATATGGTTTTCTTGAGGCTACAACCATATAGACAATCTTCTATCAAGAAAAGTGGAACTAAGAAGCTCAAGCCCTATTTCTATGGGCCATACAAGATCACACAAAGGATCAATGAGGTGGTGTATGAGCTAGAGTTACCAGAGCATAACAAGATACACAATGTGTTCCATGTATCATGCCTCAAAAGGGCATTGGAGCAGCATCTTAGTCCTTCTACTAAGTTTCCTCCTCTGGATGATGAAGGCAAATCGATAATGGTGTCTAAGAGCGGTTTGGATGTCAAAGAAAAGAGGTTAAGGAATAGGACTATCATAGAGTATTTGGTACAATGGAAGGATCTTCCCATTAAGGATGCCATTTGGAAAGGTGTGGAGATTCTTGAGCATCCCAACTTGCAATTGCTTGAAGGCAAGCAATTTCAAGAAGGGCAAACTATAATGTCCCCTTTTTCAAACTAAGTTGAATTGGCGGATCTAAACCTATCTTTGCTTTGAGTAGGCTAAAGGGAGGATTTGCAAGGGAAGGACTAAGTGTGGCACAACATATAAGGAGTTGCAGCACTAAAAATAAGGTTTTCGTACAATTTTTAGAGGTGTCGTACCATTTTGGAAGAAGTCATACCACAAGAAGTGGGGGCATGTTACAAGTTTCAAAGGGGGTCAAAGATGTGGAATGGATGTTGATTAAAATTCTACCAATATCTTAATTGAGGTCTTCCAATTTGTGGGAGTTTAAGGCAAATAAAGGAGTTTATTTGACAACCCAATTAATATCAAGTTCTAATTATTATTTTTAATATTGTTTAAATTCCATAATTTTTTTATTTTATGTAGTTTGATATTTATTATATTTGTTCTAGGCAATGTTATTCTGATTATTTTTGTGTAATTCGCTATTAATAAAAAAATTGATAGCAAATAAGAGATTTTTTTTTTGTATTTGATAGTTTTTTTTGGTTTTCTTTAGATTTATTTATATTTAAAAAATAAATGTCTAAATTTTAAAAAGTTTTTTCATTTTTTATTTATAATATTATAAATAAAGTGATTTTTCTATAAAAATACATATAAATAAATCATTAATAATAATATTATGTTTTAATTCTTATTGATTTAATATATTGAATTTTTTAATAATTTAATATATTAAAATATATCATGTAATAAACTGTAATATAATTATATTTACGTGTTCCCTTATGAACCATAACTACTTTAAAAAGCTTATTGTTTTTAGAAATAAAATCTCTACATGCTCTCCCATTTTGAAGTTATATTTTTTCTAATGAATCAAAAGATAATATAACTACTTTAAAAAAATATTTTTTAAGAAGTCAAATCTCTACATGTTCTCTCATTCTTTTTTAATTTATAATTTTATATTTTTTCTAATGGAGTAAAGTATTAAACATATAGCTTATTGTATAAACCATAACTTACTTTCATTACAAATCATTCGTATTGTTTTAATTGTTCAATTTTTAAGAATTTTCTCTAATAAATATATTATGGTTATTATATTTACTTTCTATGTATATTTATTACAAATTGTTTAACATGATAGTATTGCTATTTTTTTATTTCTATTATTTAAATCATTAGGATTGTTTTAATTGTCCAATTTTTAGGAATTTTCTCTCTTTAAAATTAATGTAATTATATTTTAAATTATTAATAAATATATTATAATTATTATATCTACTTTATATTTAGGTTGCTTGCCAATTATTTAACTTGAGAGTATTGCTAATGCATAAATTTGGGAGAACAAAAATACATGGAATCTCGAGAAATAAAATCTCTACTTTAAAAAGTTAAAATTTTGGAGATAAAATCTCCACATGATGTTACATTCCTTTTTAAGTTATAATTACTTTTAAAGAAATAAAAGATAAAAATCTAGATTTTTGTATAAATCATAGTTTTACTTTCATTGCAAAGTATTTTAAATTCCTTATTTTGTAGTATTAATTCAATTGTTCAATTTTTAAGATTTTTTTCTAAAATTAATGTAATTGTATATTTTTAATTACTAGTAAATATATTATGGGTATTATATTTACCTTCTATTTATATTAATTATAAATGGTTCAACTTGATAATATTGTTAAATTTATTTATTTGATTGCTAATTCATCAATCTTAATACTAAGAAGAAAAATTCATGGAATCTCATATAAGAACATATATAAGATCAAGATATAAATGATGTTTTCACTAGGGTGATAAAGAGATAAAATTACTACTTAAAAATCTAAACTTTTTTGAGATCAAATATCTATATGCTCTTACATTCCTTTTTAAACTAGCACTTGCACCTAAAGGAGGTTCAAGGATTAGGCCGATAGGAAATTATATGTATGCTAATATGTTAGAGAGTTTGTGTTTGTCCATTGGTGTGTATGGATGCAATCTATTGCAAGTTCTAGTTGCATGTGGTTGGATTAAACAATTAATAATAAGTACTAAATAATGGAATGAAATAAACTTAGACAAATCTAGATCTTTTTCTTAAAGAAATTAGATATTATCTAATTTTGAAATATTTGCATGCAAATTTAAAACATAAAATAATGCAAATCAAATTGGAAAAAAACACTCTATATAGAAATATAATGTTCCCATCCAATTGAAAAATCAATATGTATCTGGCTTTTACATGATAAGTGAGATTGTCGAGGCTTTCACCTGATATTTTAGAGGTTTTTACCATTAAATGACAACTGATTTACCATTTACGGCAGCTGAAACTTGTTTTCCGATGACTCAATAGTTTTTTGTAGGGTGAGACTTGTTTCTCACACTATATGTAACCTATTGACTAACTATCAACTAACTAGCACTTGCACCTAAAGGATGTTCAAGGATTACGCTGATAGAAAATTATATGTATATTAATATGTTAGAGAGTACTTGTTTATGCATTGGTGTGTATGGATGCCATGTGCTGCAAATTCTAGTTGTATGTGGCTGGATTAAAAAAATAATAATAAGTGCTAAATAATAGAATGAAATAAACTTCGACAAATCTAGATTTTTTCCTAAGAAAATAAGCATTAGCTAATTTTGAAATATTTGCATACAGATTTAAAACATAAAGCAATGCAAATGAAAAAAAGAAAGTTGCCATCAAATTGACAAAAAAATATTGCAAATGAAAATAGAATGTTCCCATCTAGCTGGAAATTCAATATTTATCTTGCTTTTAGGTGATAAGTGAGATTTTGGACAGTTTCACATGATATTTTGGAGGCTTTTACCATTAAATGGCAACTATTTTACCATTAAATGACAGCTAAAACTTGTTTTCCAATGACTCAATAGTGGTTTGTAGGCGTGTGACTTGTTTCAGGCTTAAATCTCACACTATATGTAGTTGGACAGTTTCACATGATATTTTGGAGGCTTTTACCATTAAATGGCAACTAGTTTACCATTAAATGGTAGCTAAAACTTGTTTTCCAATGACTCAATAGTGGTTTGTAGGTGTGTGACTTGTTTCAAGCTTAAATCTCACACTATATGTAGTTGGACAGTTTCACATGATATTTTGGAGGCTTTTACCATTAAATGGCAACTAGTTTACCATTAAATGGCAACTAAAACTTGTTTTCCAATGACTCAATAGTGGTTTGTAGGATTGTGACTTGTTTCAAGCTTAAATCTCACACTATATGTAGCCTATCGACTAATTATAATTATTTTAAGGAAACATAGAATGGACATCTAACTTATAGTATAAATCGTTATTTTACCTTCATTACAAAACATTTGAAACACTTTAGTTTGTAGTGTGATTTTAATTATTTAATTTTTAAGTGTTTTTTTTTTAAATTAATACTTTAACTAAATCAAAATAGTGAATATACTTAATCAAGGGAAAAATAATGGTAGATAGATAAATATAATTTATCCTATATATATAAATTTTATTTTTATATGTTATATTATAATAGTATGAGGGAGCATATATCTAAATTAGAAGTTATCATTTGATTAAACTATCACAAGTAAATTATTCAACCCATCAAAATTATAGGTCAAATAAAAATCAGTCATACCAAAAAGTTAAATCTTGATAAATGATATAATACAAAAAAATCATCATTCTCATTATTTAAATAAAACTAATTTTCTAAAAGATTGGTATAAATTATATAGTGGTCTAAAAGATAGTTTGGGCCCACTTGGAAAGATAACCCCAACTTCCTACCATATAAAACTGGAGAAGATAGTTTTTGAAGGGTTTCTTTATGACAATATAGAAAAACAAGATTACACTTAAAAATGGGGTTTATTGGCCTTTCAAAGATCATTGTCACTTCATCATATAATAAATCCCTATGCTCATCAATCTATTTCTATTACTTGATGCACGATGGGCTTAAAGGATAATTTTTCTTTTAACAAATAATTGTTCCTCTCAATCTCCATCTCCATTTCTATCTCTATCTTTCTCTCTATCTCTATCTCCTTACTCCTCTCTCTAACACTCTTCCACCTATATCTCTCCCACTCTCCTTATTGCAAACATAACGTGATCCTATTTATAACGGAGCCTAATTATCTTCTTGATTCAAGATTTTTGTTTTAGTCATGTTTGGATCCCTATAAGTGGATGCATAGCTTATTTGAAGCTATCACTTCTCCATTTATACCTTTGTTGGAACATATTACGATGTCCCCTAGAGGCCACACTCACTAGGAAATGTGTATTCTAAAGATGTGAAAGATTTGATCCATCTACATCCTCATCTCCATCTCTATCTCTATATTCCTCTCTATGTATCTCCCTTATCTCTATCTCCTTACCTCTCCCTGCATCTCTCTCTCTTCCCCTATATCTTTCCCACTATATCTATCTCTCTATATCTCCCTCTTTATATCCCTATCTCTCCTTCTCTCCCTCTCTCTACCTCTCTCTCTCTCTCTCCCTATCACTCCCTCTTTCTATATATCTCTACTTTGCTTCTATCCTCTCTATTTCTCTCCCTCCATCTCTATCTATTATATATCTCTCTCCCTCTATTTCTCTCATTCAAACACTAACACACTCTGTGTTTCTCCATCCCTATCTCTATCTATATGTCTCTATCACTCACACACACACTCCTTGTTTCTACCTCCCTATCTCTATCTCTATCTCTCCTCCCTCCCTCTCTCTTTATCTCTTCCTCTATCTCCCTATCTCTATCTAGGTCTATCTCTATCTCTCTATCTTTTTGTCCTCCTCTTCCTCGCTTGATCTATCTTCATCTCTATCTTATTCTCTCTCCCTCTATCTCTAGACATGTCTCCCTCTCTCTATCCGTCCATCTCTCTCCATATTTCTCTCCCTCTCCTTTATAGTCCTCTACAAATCTATATCTCTTTGCCTCTCTATCTCCATATTTCTTCTTCCATCTCTCCCTATATCTCTATATTATTATTTCTCTGTCTCTCTACCCATATAACTCTCCCTCTCTTTACCTCTATAAATCACTTGATATCTCTATCTTTATCTATCTCTCCCTCTCTCATTCTCTCCCTCTACATATTTATATTTTCCATCTTTATCTATCTCTCTTCTCTCTCCCTTTATATTTCCCTCTCCTCCAAACCCCTCTCCTTCTTCTTCTCCATTTATATCTCTATCTTTCTCTCTATCTCTATCTCCTTACCCCTCACTTTCTCACTCTTTACTCTCTCTCTATCTCCTCACCCCTCTCTCTCACACACTCTTTACTCTCTATCTCTCCCTCTTTCTATCCCTCTCTTCCACTCTTTCCCTCTCTCTATATTGCAAATATAACATGTGCCTATTGGTAATGGAATCTAAATATCTTTCTAATTCAAATATTTTGTTTCAATCATGTTTGGATCCCAGTAAGTGGATGCATAGTTGATTTGAAGATATCACTTCTCCATTGAGACCTTTGTTGCACAAGCAACATCATTTGCTAAATTGCCTACCAAATGATCTTGTGTACTATACAAATGTATGCAAAAAATAGACCAAAATTTTCCTTAATTGACCTTACACACTTGTTCATCATACCCATTGCACAACAAAGTGTGAGTGCTAGTTTAATTCTTAATGATTTAGTATATTAGATTTATTTAATAATTTAATATATTTTAAATATATTATATAATAAACTTTAATATAATTAATTTTATTATATTCTAATTATTAAATATAATAATTTAATATATTTTGAATCTATTATGTAATAAACTATAATATAATAATATTATATTTTAATTATCATATTATCATATTATATTTGAATTTTATGATAATATAATTATCATATTACATACGAGAGGGCTCTGCAATGTCGTACCCTCCTCAGAGCAAAGGGGTCAGTTGGGCTGACGTCGTGGACAATACGCGAGCACCTTTGTCACACAATGGTTACGGAATGACACCGTGGCATGATCGTGGCATTCTGAAGACTCCAGAACGCCCGCCCCTTCACCCTCGAGACTCTATTATTTCACGAAGTGATCTGAAAATCCCTAATCCTCAAAATGGCTCTCGAAAATTTTCCCGACCCCCGTGAACTGCTTCCGACCAGTCTAGATCTAGTTATTCCTCTGCAAGAATTAGTGATGAGGGTTTCTCCCGGAGACAGAAGGACTACCACTCTTCTCGCTCAAATATTCCTAGGGATAATGATGTGGGTAGGGAAAACACTCGGTCTAGAAACAACTTCAGCCATAACTCTAAACCCTCTGAAGGAGCCTCTTTTCGGTCTAGCTCTCGCAATGATTTCTAGAAGCCCGTTCGTCGCTCTTCCCCTGATCCCTTGCCGGGCCCCCACCAGTCGGGTTCTTCGGTTCATGCCAAGAAGCAAATGGCGTTGGATTCTGAGTCTCTACCCCAAAAAGATATGCATTGGAAACCAATCCCATTTGTTGTCCTTAACCTAGAGAATCATGTTACGGATCTGGAGACGAACGGTTTGCATGTTGAGATTTGGGGCGAAGATTTGTCGCTATGAAAAATCCGGACCTAGGTAAAAGAAAATTGGTATGATTCTTTTGACCTTGTTGTCATTTCGTGCTCTGTTTTCTTCATTCTTTTTAAGAACCGTACCATTAAAAAAGGTACTTAGAAAAGTCCCATTCTGGTGTGGAAATTCATTTTTTGGGGTAATGGAATGGCAACCCAACTTATCTTTGGACTGTATTAAGTTGCCTTATGGACCGGCTTGTGTTACTTTTCCTCACATCCTGGTTGAATACCTAGATTCATTGCTGGTTAAAAAAATAACAGACCATTTTGGGATTTTTTTGAAAAGCGATTTTGAAATGGTGAAGGGTTTCCCTACCCTTCAAGTCTGGGCCTTAGTCACCATTTTTAGCTCTATTCCCAGCTCTGTAAAGCTCCTCTCCTGTAAGGGAAAATGGCGTCAACCAATAATTTTTTACTCCTCCCTGTGCCCAAAAGCAAAGATTTTGGTCAATTTTGAGATCTTTTCATGGGCTGATCCGGTGGTCTTTTCCTCTTTCTCCGAGGGTTTTGGGCCATTTTTTCAGTTAATAATTGTAGTCCTAGCCATGAACCTCCCTCTCCTTCTATTCACCTTGCTTTTCCTTCTTGTGGGAGGCCAGTGGGTTCTCCTTCTCGTGGGAGACCAGAGGGCTCTAGGGGATTAGAGGGCCCTACTTCGGCTTCCTTTACGAAAATTCCTTCCTCTGACTCTGGTTTGGATGCTGGTACATCTAATAGTATTTCTCATTTTGAGAACCTTCTAAATGGCTCCCTCGAAGATGATAAACTTACGAATATTGTAAATGAAGTTCTCCAAAAAGTGGGTGAAGACCTTATAGAGGAAATTGCAGACGAGATCATTGATGAGGAGGATCTGGTAAAGACAAACCTCCCCATCTCCCAATATGACTCGAAGGACAAAAATTTTGAACATTTTTCCTCTTTGATTGGTGATAAGGTCGTTCCTCCTCCTATGGATAATGTTCTATCTCTACCTATTTCTCAAACTGATGCTAAACACAATTTTGGTCTCTCCTAAAAATAAACGCAAAAAAAAAACCTAATAGTGAGAAGACGAAATTGGAAATCGTTGCTGGTATCCAAATAACTCTGGAAAAGAATCTTAGTTCCGCTTCCAAAAAGCTTTGAGGAATGGAGGCTTCAAGTTTTTCTCCTCAAAATTTGTAGTCTGATTCAGTTGTTGAGAATATCACCTTAGAAAAGAATCAGAAGAAGAGGAGAGATGGTGTCTCTCCTTGAGAAAAATGAGGCTCCTATCATGGAATGTTAGCCCCTAACAAACGACACTTGATTAAGTTTCAAATCCTAAGCAGTTCTGATATTGTTCTTCTCCAAGAATCCAAATTATCTGCTCAATTGGCTAGTAATATTTTCAAGTCTTGGTTAAACTGGGATCTTTTGTGTTACTGGCTCAAGGAGCTTCTAGGGGTCTGATAATTCTATGGAACAAGGTTTTTGCAAATGTTGAGATCCTGGAATCTAAAGAAAACTAGATCAAAGCATTAGTTAGATGCTTGAAGTCAAACAATGTATGCTATCATTTTAATGTATATGGTCCTTGCTCTACAAATGGTATGAAACAACTTTGGCTCCAACTTTCGTCTACTACAACCACTATAAAGAAAGAACTCTTCATCTTTGTAGGGGACTTTAACGCTATATGCAACCCCTTTGATAAATTGGGTGGCATCATCCCACCTAAAAAAGTAATCGAAGATTTTAACAATTTTATTCTCACCAATAGGCTTTATGACTGCTCCTCGAAAAATGGAAATTTTACATGGACCAACAAGTGCAAAGATTTTTCTCAGATTGCGAAAAGGCTTGACCGTTTTCTATTATCTGAAAATTGGCTAAACACATCTAGGGATTTCTCTTCTTGGATTCACGCACTTGGGGGATCTAACCATTTTCCCATTTCCTTATCTATCTTTGATGAGAATCTGTTAAGGAAGGGATATTTTAAATTCGAAGCGATGTGGTTTAGAGATATAAATTTTATTCCACTTCTGAAGTCGTGGTGGGATCATAGCCCTTTCTTTGATGGTTCCAAGATGTACCAACGTTGCAAAAAATTGAAATATATTAAAGACAAAAACAAGGATTTGAATGCCAGTCATTTCAAGAACATCTTTTCTGAAAAGGTTAGAGTGGAACAAGAACTTTCAAAGATCTATGAAACAGCAATCATTTTTGTTATGGACTCTACATTATTCTTTAGGGAGAAAAAACTTAAAGCTTATTTGGAAGAAATATGTATGCAAGGGAGGAATGCTATGGGAAACAAAAATCAAGAGAACTATGGTTGAGGGAAGGTGATAAAAATTCAAAAAATTTCATGCCTCGACAAAAGTTAGAATGCAACTGAACAGAATTGTTTCTATCCAATCATCTACTAGGGCTTCTCTGGAATCTGAAAAAGACATTGGTGAGGAAGCTATCCAGTTTTATAAAACCCTACTTGCTCCTAGAAAGCAAGCACAGTCTTTAGTGGATAATATGATTATTAATAACATCCCTACGTTGATTAATGAAGAACATAACAGTTTTTTGATGTCATATTTTACATTGGAAGAAATTAAGAATATAGTCTTCTTTATGGCGGAAAAAAAGGCTCCAGGCCCAAATGGTTTCACAACCGTATTCTTCCAAAACTGTTGGGATTTTGTTGGCAAAGGCATAGTTCTTGCCTTAGAAGAATCTAGAAGGAATAGAAATGTTCTAAGAGAAATTAATAATACCCTATTGGCTCTTATTCCTAAAAAGACTGATCCTTTATCTTTTAAATACTTTGGCCCTATTGCGTTGTGCAACACCGTATATAAAATCCTCACCAAGGCAATTGCAGCAAGGCTTGCTAAACTGCTTCCCTTCATCAATTTTGGTGAACAAGGTGGGTTTGTACCTAGCAAGGACACCCTGGAAGGAGCTATTCTGGTCACGAAGTCCTCCACTCAATCATGGGTGATAATACCTCAACTATTGTTCTAAAATTAGACATGGAAAAATCCTACAATAGGGTTGACTAGTCCTTCTTGGGTTTTCTAACAGCTGGCGTAAATGGATTTTTTCTTGCATCTCAGGAGCTAATTTCTCAATCCTGATAAATGGCTCTCCTTTTGGTCACTTTTCCCCTACTCAAGGGATTAGACAAGGGGACCCCCTCTCCTCTTCTCTCTTTGTTTTGATGGCAAAGGGTTTAAGTAGATCTATAATTGCTTCTTGTTCTTGTAGGTTGTGGAAAGGTATCTCCTTAAGGCAGTTCCCCACACCTATTTCTCATTCGCTTTTTGCAGATGACACGCTCTTATTTGGTCAAGCTTGTATGGATGAAGCAAAAGAGATTAAAAATGTGTTATCAGATTATTGCAATTTTTTGGGTCAACATTTTAACAAGGAAAAATCCAAAATAGTTTTTATTAATGTTAATCCTATGATTAAAGCACAGCTATTGAAATTTTGGGGTTTCCAATGTGACTCCCTCCCTTATAAATATGTGGGTATTCCTTTCTTCTCAGGGAAAGAAAAACATGATTTCTGGGATAACTAATCTCTTTTGTTTCTAATAGAATCATGCTTTGGAGATCAAAATGGCTTTCTCTTGCGGGCAAATTGGTAATGCTTAAAGTTGTGCTTCACTCCCTTCCAAGTTATTTAATGTCTATTTTAAAACTCCCAAAGGGTTAAGGGCTTGGCCTTACAAAAGGTTTTCAAGTTTTCCAAAAGAAAAAGCTGCCCTTGGTGTCTTGGGATTCAATTTGTAAATCCAAAATGGATGGTGGGGCTGGAATAAGGGATCTCTTTCTACAAAACAGGGCTCTTGGTGCTAAGCTGACCTAGAAAATTTATTCTAACCCAAACACCAAATGGTGTCTAAAGAAAATTTGCCTACTGGCTCAAAAATTTGGAACTTTGCCTCTTGCAGATCCGTCCTTCTCCCCCACCTATCCTACCTTATTAACAATGGGGAGAAAGCTTTGTTCAGGGAAGACGATTGGAATGGTTTCAAACCTCTTAGACTTCTTGGTTCATGGGGGCAACTGGAATCTGATCTCAAGACTCTTTGGGGAGAAAAGGTAAAAGATTATTTTGCTTTTGATCCTAAGGATCCCCTTCGTAAAGTGAAATGGAAAAAAAATTCCTTCCTTTCTACTCATTTAAACCTGATTCACTCAATCGTGAACTTCAAAAATGTCAGATTTTTCTTTCAGACTGATAGGATGAAATCATTTGGATTAAGGCTAAATCAGGAAAATATAACGTGAAGGATGGTTACAGGTCTTTAACCTCCTCTTCACACTCTACTTCCTGGCCGATTAATCTCTATTGGGGCCCTGATGTCCTCCCTAAAGCAAGAGCCTTTGCTTGGATTGCTCTTAAAGACAAGATTCTCTCTGGAATGCATTTGGATAGGTTGGATATAACTCCTCTTTTCACATGTGTTTTGTGTGGAAAGGCATCTGAATCAACTGACCACCTCCTTATTGGATGTGACTTTGCTTACCAATATTGGACTTGGTTAATATCAAATCTTGGTTGGGCATCCCCTCTTCAAAATTTGATTCTTAAACATTTCTTAAGCTGGCCTATGTTACATTCAAACTCAAAATTTTCCTGCATCTGGGAAATTTCCCCCTCCATCATTATTTGGAACATCTGGTGGGAGAGAAATAACTATATCTTCAGGAAAGTCTCTTCTGAACTTTAAAAAGTCATCAAAAAATTTGAATTATCCATATCAGAAGTAACAACTTCAAGCTTATACAGGAGGGAGCCTTCCAAAAAATTGTTTTCATCATGGGATTCTTTCATTCTTAAAAATTGGCAACTCATAAATCTTCCAAACCCGAGGACTGTGCAAAGTAGAATGCTTGCAGTGGATAGAAAATTGATAAAATGGTCCTCCTCTCTCCCACCACCCCTCCCTTCCCCCGAGGCTTCATCAAAATTAATTTTGATGGAGCCTCCAAGGGTAACCCAAGTAGATTGAGGGTCGCTGCCATTCTAAGAGATAGGCTAGGCTCTTGTATTGGGAAATTTGTGCCCATCTTGAAGATGGGACCAACAACTTGGCCAAGTTTAACACCCTCAGTTAGGCCTGGAATTAGCCGCAAAACTATCTATTCCTCACATACTCATTGAAGGTGATTCTATGGTTGTCATCTTGGCTATTACAAATCGAAACTCACATTAATGGCACTTAAATTATATTCTGAAGCATATACAAGACAAAAAAATTGCATCCTTTTAGATCAAACACTGTTATCAGGAAGTGAATTCATTGGCTGATTGGCTTGCAAATAGAGCAATTGATGAACACATTTTATACAAGGAATTTACGAATCAAGAATGCAAATACTTTCCAAAATAACTTTCATATCTCCATACATTGTTAATGGGTAAATGTTGGCTCATGTTCAGGTATATGTGACTACCATAGGCTTGATTCTTTGAGAAATAAATGGCCCATGTATTATAAATTTTCTTTCACATGGGATACTCATCTTGGGCTTGTCACAAAAATGCTATTGTAAATATTTTCTCCGGGCCCCTCTTCTGTATTAATTGCCCGTGAGGAAATGCCCCTCACAGACAGTTAATAGGGAATAGGGTGCCGAAGGAATTCTTTCTATGTGATTTCCCAATCGGCGTGCTACCACATCTCAGTGAATGGACAATCAGCATGACATCAAAAAATTTAGGTTATTTGGTTAACAATTATCTTTGGTGGCAAATGTTGTTGTACTCTAGAGACATATTCTTTTGAAGTGTCATTTTTGGCGCTGTCTCCACCAAAGGCACTGAATTCTAAAGGCTTTTCTGGTATATTGCTTCTCTCTCATCAACTAATAGGTGTCCTGATGGCTCGCCTTTTGGTATATTTTCAATCTTTTCCTTATAGATCGCTCAGCTCACACAATCTGTGCTTTTATGGTTCTTTAATTGCGATTCGTGTGGCCATTTCTTGCAAAAGTTAGCTGACAAATATGTTTCCTTAATTCTGGGGCCATCTCTAGGAGTGTTTTTTTTATCTTATTCTCTAGCTAGTGATTGATGGCCATTGTGTCTAATGTAGACATTACTAAAAATAACATCTCCTTATGTTGGCACTGATTGCTCGAACAAATCTTTGATAAGTTGATAAGACTTGTTTGTATGGAGATTATACTGACGACACCTGGTTTTTCTTCGATCAACAACTGGTACTTTCTTTGGCTTGGCATTAATGGTTATATCTGCCTGCACCTCTATCCAGTACAATGAATTGAAAGTGCAGTTAATACAAATATGGGTTCCTATTTTTTGTAATGCATTTGTGGCTTCCTCGACTATAAGTTTTTTGTCTTGTGTTTTGTTCTATGCGGAGAATTAATCTCTTTCGTGTTGTATCTATGGAGAGCTCCTTAAGGGTACTTGTTCTTGCCAGATTTCATGAGGTTAGAGATAGCTCCCCTTTCACTGCTGAGAAGCTGCGGTCTTCCTTTGGTATCAAATGCAACCAAGTCGTTGATGTCATTATCATTATCTTGGGCTCGGACTAGTTAGATTTCCACGCCATGGCTTTGTTGCACGAAGTTGCTTCAAGATTCGTATTGAACCTGATGGATGTGTTGTGGTGTGTGGAAATGGTCAAGTTTTTGGCAGGGACTTATCTCTTGATGTAATGTCCCCTTTTGGGACTGTCCTAACCTTGCAATTTAAGGAGACAATTATGGCTTGATAACTTCAAATAGGGCCCAAATATTAAGTCTTCTTGAATATGATCTGCTCCACTAGATAGTAGTACAGTCTTTTCTAGCTGATGTGAGTTTCAATCTCAAGGGAAAATGATTATGAAGTTTTATATGTATGTTCCAATATGTGGGGGGGTCTGGTGGTATATGTATTTATAGAGAAGTTGATACAATTGTTGCGTCCCACCACTCAGGCTAGTTATATTTGAATATTTTTGTTGACCCTCTATTATTGAGATCTCTGTAACTAAAGGGTCTTTTGTAACCAGCGATTTACTATAGGAGTAAGAACTTTAACTTTTGATTGCTGTTTCTGGTATTCCCTCGTCTGGTCATACAGCCTAGATCCCATCTCAACTCGTGCCTATGCGTTGCTTTTGATATGATGACTGAATACCCCAAAACTAACTCTGCCACTCCAAATATATATTACTGTATATCTCTTCGATGATTCCTTTGTATAAATCTGATTATCCTATATATACCCTTTGAAGAGTGGTGTCGCTTCAAACGACATGCCTCTTATGGAACGGATATGTCAGCTTTGCTCACTTTCGTGGGGACTTATTAACTGGCTGACTTTATGATTAACTATCTTTTACAACCCGATGTCTTGTAATTATGATTTTTTTTTATTAACAATTCCCCTATTATCGAGTCTTTGGTCTTAATCGTCACTTTCCCGCTGGCAAGGACTCAGTATAGGGTGACGCTAAAGTCTTGGGCTTAATTTAGGGTAGCGATAAATAATGGTTGAGGCTTATGAAGAGCTCCTGTGGTTGCAGCGCCCAACTAATGCCACTGTGTGGGAATCACGTGATGGTAATAACCTTAATGAAACCGCCTTATTCAGATGCATATCGATGGCAAGCACAAATGAATCAAGTAATGGTAATAACCTTAATGAAACCGCCTTATTTAGATGCATATCGATGGCAAGCACAAATCGCCCTCCTGGAGACAGTCGATCATCATCATAAAGGATTAAGTGTTATGATCTTATTCAACCCCCGATATAAGGTGTCACGATATAGTCTGGGCTAGAAGTCGCGATGAAGATTTAACACTAATGAGGAATGGCCCGATATAGCTAATTATTAATTTAAATGCCTATCTCATGTGGCGACATGTGGAATGACTTCTCGGGAATTGCAATCCTTCTATTTCTTCAATTAAAATTTAGTTTTCAACCAATCAAAACAATATTAAAAAAATTAAAATAAAATTCAATTTTGTAAAGTGGACTTCTGCATATGATTGGTTAAATGTATGTTATTGGAGAATTTGTAGGAAAGCAAGATAAACTATTTTTTTAAAGAATGATTTTTTATTTCATTAAATCTTTCTAAAATAAATAGATGTTAATTATTTTCACTTTTTTATATAAGAATGATTTCTTTATGTATGTGATTATCATTTTTTATTAAAGAAAATATCACAAAAATCAATTAAGGATTCACAATATTAAAATAATAAAATAAAACTTTGTTACTTATTTTCACTTTTTTATATAAGAATGATTTCTTTATGTATGTGATTATTATTATTTATTAAAGAAAATATCACAAAAATCAATTAAGGATTCACAATAATAAAATAGAACTTTGTTACTTATTTTCACTTTTTCTTTTTTATATAAGAATGATTTCTTTATGTATGTGATTATTACTTTTTATTAAAGAAAATATCACAAAAATCAATTAAGGATTCACAATATTAAAATAATAAAATAAAACTTCAATTAAAGCACATCCATAAATTAGCATATAAAATAAGCTTCGTAAGATTTGATTTTAAATAAAAATTTAAATTAAATCTTAAACTATTTCACATTGCCATTTTTTTTAATTTTTAAAATTTTATTAACTTCAAAACGTAAATAAATAAAATAGGAATTAAATTAAAATAACTAAAACTAATATAATTCTAATTCTAATCTTGTTATTATTAATTAGTATAATCCTAAAAGCATTATAATTAGGATTAAGATTAGAAATAAGAATAAAGTAAAAATAAGCTTCCTAAGATTTGATTTTAAATAAAAATTTAAATTAAATCTTGAACTATTTCACATAGCAATTTTTTTTAATTTTTAAAATTTTATTAACTTCAAAACCTAAATAAATAAAATAGGAATTAAATTAAAATAACTAAAACTAATATAATTATCATTTAAATTATAATTATAATCTTGTTATTATTAATTAGTATAATCCTAAAAGCATTATAATTAGGATTAAGATTAGAATTAAGAATAAGGTAAAATATATCACTAGAATTATTCAAAATTAAAATAAATTAAAAAATATAATTATTAATAAAAATCACTTAAATATAATTAGTAAATATAATGCTCCAAAATTTTATTGATCTCGTATCTTTATTTCAAATTTTATTCCAAATATTAATTCATAGATTTTTTTGTAATTTACTCTATAATTCTTTGCTAAATAATCATTCATTAATATTTAAAAATTATTGATATTAATATTTTATTTTTAATATTTATATATATTAATATATTAAATTAAAAATAAACAACTTATAATAAATAATAATTTTAATATATATCAATTTTATATTAATAATAAGAGAAACATTGCCAATATGCAATATCTAACTTTTAATTATTTTTAGTATATATTGTATTTATTTTATTTATAAAATTTATTTAATATATAATAATTAGTAATATAAATATTTATTAAATATATTATTTATTTAAAATTTAGAGATTAAAATTAGGTTTATAGTTATGAATAGTGTTACAACCATAGTTAGGGTTAGAGATAGGTCTAGGATTAGGATAACCATTTAGAATTTATTGTTAAGGTTAGAGTTAGGGTTAGTGATGGGTCATGCAAATAACTATTTAAAAAATACTCAAACACTATATTTAACAAAACTTACATTAATAAGAGTGAGCTTTTAGATTAAACTTAGATTAAACTGTGTATGAGTTTCAATCGACGTTTCGGATCACACCCAATGATCCATCACACTCTCACACTCTCTCATCTTCTTGATGATGGATCATTAGGTGTGATCCAAAACATCGATTGAAACTCATACACAGTTTAATCCAGAAGCTCACTCTTATTAATTACATGGACTCTAGAAAACTCATACCAACTAAAACTTACATTTTTTTTCACATTAATAAAACTTACATTCATTTTTTTTCAAATCTAGAAAACAATAATTACTATGCTATAAAGGCAAGTACTAGCCACTACGTGACACTTGTTATTTATTCATATTATATACCCTTTAGTATTTATTTATTATAATGATTCTAATGATTTCAGGGTTGTCAATATTTTCGTGTATTGTCCATATTTATATATATTTATAATTACCATATTATCTTATGTTCATGTCTTATATTAATTTCGTACAATTTTATATTTATTATAATGATTATAATACTTTATATCTATATTTTAATATTTATAATTATAATATTATCTTTCCACAATTATAATTATATCAAATGATTAACCTTCTTAGTATATATTTTGGTATCTTTAATGTCATGTTTTTCCTTTTATCTTAATGCAGCTGGCTGTGAGGGCTATGATATTCTTCATGGTACAAATGAGATTGGCAGCATTCTTAGTCGACAACACCACCTTGCTGACAAGCATCTCACACGGTTACTTTGCTCGATGGCACATGGTCTCATTGATGATTGTCCAAGCGAATTCAATTGCAGGTTAAGTAGATTAAGAGGCCGTTTGGGTAATCCAGTTTGTGATAGCTTCCAAAATCTCTTCGATGCTGTTAAATTTCTCATCCGCCATGCTTTAATTGAACCGCATGATGAACCCTTTTTCCCTCCACCCGCTGGCATTGCTTCTTCTTCCAAAAATTGTTCCTGAAGCTTCTCCTCGCCTTCCTTTCTCTTTGGCATCGCATGGTTTTTGTAACCCTTTTTGACTCCTTTACAGGTGGTTCTTCACTAATGGTTTTATTGCAGTGCTTCCATTCTGCTTTTTGATGCTTCTTTCAGGGAATTTGGTGCTCCATCTTGGGCTTCGTCGAGCACTACAATCTTCTGTTTATTCAATGTTCAGATTCCTTCTTTCAGATGCTCAGATGTCTCTTCTTGATATGGATATTTCATGCTCGGTTCTCTCAATCAGTCCTGATATGGAAGTTTTTTGTTGAGGATTTTCTTCATACTGCTTTTTTGTAATTGCTTCTACTTATGAAGCAGCGTCCCATCTTCTCGTACTTCAGCTGTAACTCTTCTCCCTTGAATTGGGTCCGTTTTCTTTTCATCCCATGGAAATTTTGTATTGACACTCGAGATTTTTGTAATGTCACTCGGCTTATTTACTCTTGATGAGCTTTGGACTGTATCCTTCCTTTATTTTCTCATCAATAAAATCTGTTTAGTGGCTTGCCACTTTATTTAATTAAAAAAAAAAATTATTATTATTATATTTTAATTCTAAATGATTTAGTATATTAGATTATATATTATATTAATCGTTTAAATTAATATGTATGCAATAATATTTTGACTTGAAAAATATTGAAATTTTTGGAATTAAATTTTATTTTACTTTTTATTTTTATTATGTTTTAAAAAAACATTAATTAGCATGAAAAATAATTATAATTAAAATTAAAAATATGATTAAAAAAGGCTAGTACTCACCAGTGACACTTGTTATTTAGATTATTACAGGAGAGTTTTGTCATTTAAATTTTGCACTTCTTTTTTTTTTAGAAGTTCTATTTATAGGATTTTTACCGAAAATTATGGAATGGAATATTTCAGTTAAAGCAGTTGAAAGTGCAAAACATGCAAAAATGCACCATTAGTCAAGTTCCCGGCTCTCATCCAATCACCTGGTTTACATCATGCTTTCTTTCTTAATTTAATCTTCACTTTAAAAAGTTTACAAATCTTCTCAAGCAGGAAATTAGATTAAAGATATGTTATAAGAATTGAATTCTTTTTTAAAGCACAAAAAAAAAAAGAAATGTCATGAAAAGCAGAAGTTTGAATTTGGCATCTGAAAAAGGTACTAACCTTGTTCACATAATGTATGAGTTTATCCATCTGTTTGAACCAAGTACCTGAACTTTCATAAGCAAAGTCTTCCCCCATAGTCCATATGATATGATTTGTGCGGTACTGTTTGGACTGTGCATTCGTGCCCCACAAATTAGTCACCACAGAATTTAGTAATTTTCTGGAAACTACTACAAGAATGGTTGTTACACAAGAAACCCATTAAACAGATGCATTTTCAATCACCTGGTTCATAGCTTGCTTAACAAAACTGTTGACTCTTTCCCCGACATTATAGTCATATAGAAAAGGGTCATCCTGCATGAACAAGAAACTTTGGTATAAGGTATTTTAAATCTATCCACTAATACAAAAACAGACAATGATAAGAACCAGCTAGTCACCTGAACTGCAGTTTCTGTCGTTGCAATACCAAGGTCAAAGCCTTCGGGAGGAAAATAAAGGTTAGGAAGGATTCCAGTAAATACCTAGAATCAGACAATCTTGTAATCAATCAAATGCTTTAAAAATGTTACAATACGATGTGGACACAAGAACAACTATACAAATTTATTTATCATTTTCAAAAAATGTACTTCTTAAAGAAAAAATCATTATAGTTTGTACCAAGAGAAATTCATCAGTCAGGAAATTATTTAAGTAGAAAAAGAAACCCATTCTCCCTTGGAGAATTAGTATTACGAGAGGATTCTTGAGAATTCAGGATAAATAGAACACTAGTTTGAGAATCTTAAGATCCGTAGAAAACATTGATTTGATCACACCTGTGCAGATGATCCTAGGGTTTTAGAACCACGCCAGATCATTTCCATAGTCCGTTGAATTCTTCGATTTGCAATGTCTTGGTAATCAGCCCTTCCAAAAAACAATGAAGAGAATCCAACCTGTAAATTAACTTCTGTGAGATTTCCTACCAACATATTTCATTTGTAAAATTCTATATGAATCTGAAGCTCCAAATAAACCATATTGAACATCAAAAAAATCTCAGTAACTGATCAGAGAGACTCCTATAAGAGCCAGATTTAACAAGCTGAAAATGCTGGAGATTTAGAAATGAAGTTAGCTTTTAGGTTAAATTCACTGAATTGAAATTCAAACATTAAAACCTACTTATTAACAGGACGCAGATGTTAAAATACCTACTGGAAACTACAGAAAGGGGCCAAACTCTTTGATAGAACAGTGGTTTGGCCTCTTAATATTGAAAATTACAGCTTGCACAGCATAAGGGAGGTTTTCCATCAAATCACTACAAAAGCTTTTGGCATACTAGTTAGAATAACATAATCGATGACCAAATTATCTGGATTGTTCAATGGATACACCAGCAATTTCTGCGTACAGCATTACCTATTGAGGCTCAATTAGGTAGTCATAGATTAATATTCTCAAGTTTCCTTCAAGGGTCTCTCATAGTGCAACTAAACTCAAAGTTATTCATATTGTTAATGCTGAAGATGATAGCATGAATTCTCTAAACAGGTACACTTTCGAATGTATAACTAAGAGGTGGTCATTTTCTTATTCTGATGACAAAATCATGAAAACAACTGTGTTTTGACATCCAAGAAAAGAGTATTCTTGCATTGGGTTTTCATGTCACAAAGATGGCATAGTGCTAATGTGTGTATTGCACATAGAAGACCACAAAAAGCATAATTACACAATTTCACAAGGAATGTCAAGGGCCAAGTTGTTGCAGATTAGACAACGTAAAGGCAAGGGATTTTGGGACAGCGTGGGTGAGAATCATAGTATCATTGTGATTTAATAGGATTTTTCATTTTAATATTGTTATAGCTCGACAGTTAGCATTTTTCCCACAAAAAGCCAATACTTTTTCCCCCAGTGATGCATGACAGTATGGACCTAATGAAAAGAAGCCACATATTGCTAAGGAAACCCATTCACAAGGAACAACCCGCAAAAGTATTGTAAATGCCAGCTGCAACAAATGAAATCTAAGAATACAACGTATGGAGGGAGTCAATGGAAATGAAATGGAAGATTATAGGACGACTATCGCCATTTTGAAGGCCTTCCTCCTCAAAAAGATAATATATTTTCCGTTTAAGAAACTTTAGATAGCTACAAGTGTAAGTGCAACCATCCGTCAATTTTCTGTTATAAGGCGTTTGACTTGACCTAAAGTGGTCAAATTGCATAAGAACCATCTAAAGTGTAAACCCTTGACATCAGAATCTACAAGAAAATGGACAAAGTGTATACACAGAACCTACAAGAAAAATTTATGAATATAAAGAAAATTGATTTTGTTATGGCCCTTAGGGAAAACTGTGGTAGATTCCAAAATGCGTAATGGATGCCTTACGAGGGAAATAACATCAAAAAAGCTGCAGCTGGACTGAAGTCACTTGCAACCACACTGGATCTAGGAGGCAATTTTGTTAAACTTTAAACATCATGGATGATGATAAATTAACATTAAATGGGGAGATAATTAGGAGAAATACCTTGAAATACTTTGGTGCAGCCTAGACATAGACAACTACCAGTCCCTATGTCTGTTTCACTAGGCATTAACCTTGATGAGCATGTGTACACATACAACAGCTCCATTTGTGACCTTACTTTTTGTCGTGGTACCAAAAGGATTATCCTCCCCTTCACTCATTTGACTTCCTTTCAACTCTCAATTTGGTCTGTTTCTTTGTAAACATTCCCATGAGATCCATAGACTTAGAATGGAGGCAGATTCAACAATTACAAAGAATCCAAATATTGTTTTCACACCAGAATCTTGTTGCCTAATAGTCCAAGAATGGATTGCCATGAAGGAATTGATGAATCAGGGGCATAAAATCCTTAACATGCAACCGTTAATATTCTTTTTTTGTCGCTCTCTATTCTCAATGAATGATCTCAACACTCTTGATTCATCCCCAGAGAGCAGCTTTATTGGCTTAAACTCCACATATGATTTAAACTGTCTCCATGGTGACTCAAGGTTGTGGTATTTATCTCTATAGAGTAAATGTACAGTACTCATTTATCTCCACTTAAGACAAACAGCAGTGAGGAGATTCAATCCACATGACTTCCCTCATTCATGTTATTCTGTAGATAGGATGGTTCTCTTTGAATGAGCTTTCAAGGTGCAAAGTATGCTTATTTTCTCTACAAGTTAGCTTTGATATCACAAATGTTTTAGTACTTCTATACAGTGGTTCATTGATGCTTAGCACTTTGAACAGATATCAATAAAACTCAATTTTAATGCAATAAAGAAACACATTGTATTGCACTGTATAATCAGTGTTCAAACATGTTGCATGCAATCAAACCTGTAAGATGACAGCTTAAAATCTAAAGCTTGACCCAAAAAGCAATTCTTTTCATAGTTTAAGGGGCCAAAAATGCTTGGGCTTTAGCAGCGAAATGTTGCTTGTCTTTGCTGGAAAAAGGATGACAAGAATAGCAGTGGCATACATGGTGCGATTTGAATCAAACCTAAAAGCTGAGTAGAGCAGACAAACGAACTTATCAAGAGCTATGCAAAAATATTGATCAGGTCCTTATTGGAGAGATTGGAAGTAGAGCAATGGGAAGGATTTATATGACAAGCATCAAAGTGTGAGGGATTCTGCAGTGTGACGAAAAGATGTTCTCAATCTATATTGGGGACCTTAAACAAGAACAAAGCATTGGGGAAGCTATTACTTCATCAAGGCTTGGCAATAAAAAAGTAAAAGATTCTTCTTGCATTCTCTGCAAGAAAGAGAATTGAGCAGGACATATCCTTTAGATGAATTAGTCAATGTATAACTAATTGAAGCTCCAATATTATGATGATAATCTTGGAAGGATGTCATGTCCCCAAAATAGAATAAATTATAAATAATAATGATGCCTAAGTGGAATTATTTAATTATAATAATATAATTGCATTTGAAAAAATATATAAAATATTTAAATATTAGCTACCGAATATGGCGACATTATCGAATCTGCAAAAAATGCTAGGGTTTCATGCAGTCTTGATGTGGGTTTGCAGGGAAATGCTGTCGCTGGGAGGGATGTGATTGATGGCGTGGAGGGTGGCTTGTGTTAGCCACAACAAGCTCTTTCCCTTATCCTGCCTCACTCTGCGCATAGATGCACCTTTGTTGAGTCTGCGAACAATGTTAATCCATTTGTTTCAGCTACAAAATCTCCACGACCTTCCTCGATGATTAAGGAAGTGCATTCTGGAGTGGGTCTCTCATACAAGATACCCGTGTTGGATGATGTGAAAGATGCAATCCATCCCTCCATTGCGATGCCTATGAATTCGAACAAGCATACAGGTAAGGATTCCAAGAGGGCTAAGGTTGTGGGATTGGATGAATGTTTTGGTGTAAAGGAAGACATTCATGGCAGCAGTAACTCTTTGTAGGCACAAATGAGGCACGCCTCTTCCACGATCCAGTCACTTTCTACTTGTGATGGCGCTTAGACATTTCTCGAGGGCAATAATCAATCGTCTGGTGCACCCCCATGACTCATCACAAATTCCAATAATATGCTTGTTGGGGTCGGATCTATTACAAAAACCTCTTTTTTAGATGTGGTGAAAAGAGTGCAAGGGAACAAAGTGTGGCCTGTGGATGCCCTTCAGACTAGGGCTCCATTGATAAACACCAGATCTGGTTTTGGCTAACTTGCAGACTCCTTGAAATCAAAGTATTCAGGTACATCCAATAGGAGAACTATTCATTGTGCTGATAAACCACTAAAACTGGACTTCGATGCCACTTTATTGAAGGAACTGAGGGAGAATGATGATTTTTTTTTTGAGAATGGATTAGTCAGTAGGTTTAGTCATTTTTGGCCTAGTCTTATGTGCTCAATGAATGGATTTCAAAATCGAGGCTACCTCTAATGGAAAAGAACTTGGAGATTTATCCTTGTGCAAGGGGTTTTTTCATAGTGATTTTTGACAGCAAGCAAGACAAAAATTCCATACTCAATTACACATGGTTGTGGGGAGAGAGTACGCTGCTCTTAAAATTGTGGCATTCAAACTTTGACCCAATCACTGAATCATTTTCAATTATGATGATCTAGGTTCGCCTCCTGAATCTTCCCCTACACTTTTGGTTCAAATCTTGCTTTGCAGCTATTGTAAACACTCTTGGTAACTTCATTCGCACATATGCAGATTCAAGGGATTTCATCCATCCAACCTTCGCTAGGATTTTGGTTGAGTTAGACACTTCCAAAGCCCTCCTGGTGGAAATCATTTTGAATGCGAATGGTACCAGTTGACTGCAACCCTTGGACTATGAAGGCTTAACCTTCAAGTGTAGAAGATGTTACAAAATTGGACACATTGCAATAGAATGTCCAAATGCTAAAGCTCAAGCAAAATGGGAGGCTTCATGGTGGAAAGATGCTTCCCCAAAACATTATTTTGTTTTGAATTCCCCCAAAAGCTGTGATTCTCCAAAAAATGATACTAGCTACGAGACGGAGAGGTAGATATCTGAGCTCCCTCTAGAGTCAAAAGCTGATCAGAAATTGCCCCACGCTGGTGATAACGATGCTACCTTCCAAGGATCTATTGGAGCAGGCAAGGGTTCTAACACCACAACAGTTGAGTGCCCCTTCTCTCAAGCTTCACCGCATGATCTAAAGTATTCAAATATTAGGGATGGAGGTAATGAATGGCAAACAATAAGGAAAAAGAAAAGGAATACCAGTCAAAATGGGGATGTCTGCAACAAAATGCAGCTTCGGTCTCACACCAAATCGGTTTCTAAGGCACAAAAGAATGGGGGGAAATAGAAAGACACGGAGCGCAGAAACATGAAAATGTTATCCACGAATTAGAGGAAATTAGAAGTTGCATCCTCATGCTAAATCTGGTGTCAACACTGAGCAGGCAATAGTTGTCAGGTTTTTATCTCATAAACTAGTTTGTTTTGTTCTGCTGCCCAAACATGTGTGTTGGGCACTTATGTAGATGGGATGGCAATGTAGTTTTTTTTTTTTTTTTTCGCCTTTTAATCTAGGTAGAGATGGTTCTTGGTTGTGGCGTTAGGAACAATTAGGTAGAAATTTGATTGGTCCATTATGACCATGGCTGAATAAATCAGATGTAATTCCAATCTTTGGGGATGAGATCCCTCTTTTGTGATCTCACCTAGTGCTGGCCAGGCCAAATTCTAGCATCTTTATAAAACTCACCTCTTATGAATAAAAAAAAATAATGATGCGTAAGTGACTATATGAATAAGGGCAAACCAAAATTAAGAGATAAAAAATGAAATAAGCATCGACTTCATTATGCTGGCTGACCAATACCTACAACCGACTCCTCTCAACCTTAGCCGATTACATCAGAAAATAATTAGTGCCCAAGTTTGTAAGTAGCAATCAGGTCTTAAGAGCAGCAATTAATGAACAAAAGTAAGCACCCGGGTTGGAGATTGATAAAACAACAATTCCATAAAAGCAGCGATTCATACAAAAGCTAACAATTAATTAATATGAAGCCAGTGATCCTTAATAGAAGATATTGCTGATCATGAATGAATTAAAGACTATCCTAATGTTGAAGGAGGCAATTCCATATTTTAATTATTTAAGGTCTAATAAAGAATAATTCAGAAAAAAGAGACACCTCCTTTGGAGAAGGCATATCCATTGTGGAAAGATGTCTCCCTTGGAAACATGAAGATATAAATGATAGAAGAGGGAATGGGTAGAGGGGCATCAAGGAAGCAATGCATATGTTTTGGAAAGAAAATTGAAAACAAGGAATAAGGATCAACAATTATAAGAGGCCTATTGGATTAAAATATTGCAGGGAAACCTGAGGACGTGTCCCCCCCTTAAAATGGCCTGTCCCTGTCCCCGGGACGTCCCGAGTACAGGGAAGGGTTGGGGGACGGTCCCCTAGCGTCCCCCTTTTCTTGCAAAACCATAGAAACGTTTCAAACCGGGGGAATGGTCAATAGGGAAAGGGGGATGGCTGACCATCCTGAGAATGGCCAAGGAACACCTAAGCCGTCCCTTGACTATCTCGGGGACGGTCGGTCGTCCCCCACATGTTTGCATGTTTTAAACAAAAAAAAACACATTTAAAAAAAAAACAAAAGCCTAAAATTCGTGGTTTTAATGGGCCCCATCTTGCCCCATCCTTTTATGCTACCTTGATGAGGAAAAAGTCACTCATTTCATTCATTTGTGCATTTGTTTGTGGAGAGAAAGAGCAACCAAGGGTTTGAAGTTGCAGCCATTGAAGGAGGAAGAACAACAGGTTGAAGGAGGAGAAGAGGTTGAAGCTAGTGTTGTTGGGAGTGCAAATCCACCAAAGAGGTATGCATTTCCTTTCCTTCCTTTTTTTCATTTTTTTGCAAAATCTCAAAGCATACAATATCTGATTTTTTTTATTTTTTTTTATTTTTTAGTTGAAACTTGCATTTAAAATATAAAAAACATGAGCAATAGTGGGGGTGGGAGTGAAAGCGAAAATGAAGTGAAAAATAGAAGAGAAAGTGGTGAAGGTGTTAGTGGAGAGCAAACAAACCGATACCATTGCCCGCCATGCATAGTGCTCTTCAGCTTCAGGATCAACAGACTCCAAAGTATTGACAAACTCCAAAACTACGATGGGATATTGATCTCGAGGACGTGGCCTAGGTTGATGAGGAGACACCAGAGGGTTTGGTTGGGATTCCGTTGGTTGAGGCTGAGGTGGACCATCGCAATGACAATGACAGTGACTCAGAGGATGACTCTGATTTTGATGCAATTATGGGAGATCCTGCAGATTAGGGGCAGAATGCTACTGCTCTTTGTTTATTGTATTTTGGTTTTCATATCATACTTTAAAACTATATGGCAGCCATGTAGCCTTTGGGCATTTTGATATAAGTTTATAAAGTATAACTTGGAGGTTGTTTCATGATTCATGTATGTTAATTTTGAATTTTGAATGCATATTGAGTATTGACAAATAATGTTGAACACAAATGTTATATGTTAAGGTTCTATAATGTCTATTATGCATGCCTTATCCATGTTCTCATATAAATATTTAAAACTTCCCTATATATTTAAAATTTTCCCTATATTTTGTATAGCTGCATCCCCCCGCCATCCCCAAATTCGACCTAAAAATCCGAAAACTTGGGGACTCATCCCGCTGTCCCCCGCCGTCCCCGTCTCAGAAACTTGGGGTAACACTGAAATATTATTATCAGAAATAAAAAGCACTCCTTAAATACAAATTCCGAATAGAATTAAAGATCGGTCTATGATAGTGCTATATCCATACTTCGAATTTGCACAGTAGAGGAAGCAAAAGCAGGACTACTAGAAACACAGAGGAAGATTGGCATACCTCAGCACATAGAAGATAGGCTTGAACAGCAGAGTGTCCAAAGGGATCAATCTGCCACCCAGTGACAGGTAGTACTCCAAACTCTTTCATAAGAAATCTGTGCCCTAGAGATGTTTGATCTATCATGTCCACATAGAAAGCAACTGCCTCATCATGCATAACCCAACCTCCATTTCTAGTCACAAGAGGATTTCGCCGTGTCAGTGGATCAACCATTCAAGAACTTAGCATTTCAACATAAAAACATTTGTCTTATATCAAAACCTCCAAAAGTTAATCAAATTACATGAATTCAAGCTGCCCAGAAGCCACGAGCTTCCGAACAATTTCTTTCTTTTTTCTATTCTGCTGCCTCCACCATCTTGCAAAAAAACCCTAAAAACAAACAGTGTAACCATTCAGAATTATTCCATCTCAAGAAAACCACAACCCAAAACAATACTAGATGACCAAGTCTTCCAATAAGCATACAACCACAAACAACATATACTGACCCAATTCCATTCCGTTGTATATCTGCACAAAATGGTAGAAGCTTATCCAATTCCATACTAATAAACATTCAACTCAAAACAACAGAAATGACCCAACTGCCTTCCAGTAAGCATAAAACAACCTCCAATGCCAAAAATGACCTGACTCTATTTCACTGAACATGCAGCCTTAAACAGTAGAAGCTGATATCCAATTCCATACAGATAGACAGAACCCAAGAAATTAGATGACGATTCAATTCCTCTCGTATAAGCATAGACATGAAACAGAAAATGATTGAATTCCGTATCAATAAATACATAATTCCAAATAAATAAATTAATACAGGTTGAAGAGCAACATAAAATGACTCAATTCCATCGAGCATATAACATGAACTAACAAAAGCTAATCCCATTCCGTGCCAATAAAACACAAACGAAAATGATAGAAAATGGTTGATTCTCCTCGTCACATGACTGTTTGTAATTGTATTTGGATCATATTAGCTAAAGCTTATCTATCTTGGGTTTAACCCCTCGCCCCCCACCGGCTCGACCCCCCCACTCCCTTCCCATCCCACACCCTATTACCCTTAATTTGTTACAATACTTTAGATGTTTTATATTTCCCCAATTTTTTTTTTCAAACCTTAATACTTCACTATTGCAACTAGCTGTATTTTCAAGTCCCATCAACCTACTTTGGTCATTCCCGAACATCAATAATTTTATTGATTCATTTTCCTTCTTCAAATTAGCATACAGTGTCAAAGAGCACACAAGAACCAAATTTCATTTCTTTAAACATGGAATGTATAGTAACCAAAGCTGATCTAATTCCACCCACATAAACACAAAACCGAAAACAATAGATAGCAACTCAATTGCCTTCAAATACAAACAGAACATCAAACAACAGGAGAATGATCCAATTCCAGACCAAAAAAGGCATATCGCAAAACATTACTAAATGAGCCAATTACCTGCAACAGAAAATAGCCAATTCCATTCCATTAGTGACACAACTTATTAAAAAATGATACAACTCCGAGCTAAAAATGTGCAATCCACAACAATAGAAAACAATTCAATTCCCTTCCAATAAGCATACAACCTCACAGAAAAGAAAATGATCCGATTCCATTTTACTGAATGTACAACATAAAACAACAGAAGCTGATCAAATTCGACATCAATAAATATTAAATAAACAACCCAAAACGATAGATAATGACCTTTATAGAACATCAAACATAAGAAAATAATCCAATTCCATATAGAAAAAGTATTAAACCCACAACTTAATACTAGAGAAAATGGCCCAATTGCTTGCGACTAGTATAAAATATCAAAAATTAGAAAAGCTAAAGACAATGTCAAATAACAGAAAACTGACACAAGTCTACTCCATTGAAATTCAAACATAAAACAACCGAACCTTATCCAATTATAGACACACAACGAAAAACAATAGAACATGACCTAACCTCTTCTGATTAAAAATATACCACATAGCAGAAAATTGTCCAATTCCTAATTGATGAAAACACAACAGAAACAATAGAAAATGACTCGATTCCATTCACGAAATTATACAATATCTAAAACCAGAAAATGACCCTATTCCATTCCATTGAACATATAACATGAAGCAACAGAAGCTGACCCAGTTCAGTACAAACAAACGCTCAATAATGGAAAATATTCAATTCCCTTACAATAAGCATGCAAGGCCTTACAAAAGAAAATGATCCAATTCAACATTCAGTTGGACACACGCCCAATAATAAATAAAGCACAGGCTAGCTCAATTCCAGACCAATAACAATGAAAAAGTGACACCATACCATTTCAATAAACATAAAAAACTAAATGCGATATATATAACCCAGTGTGCATTACACTTACCGTCTCTACATAGATGAACTTCTTGTGTGGGTCTTCCTGCAAGGCAGAAACAACAGAATCCAAGATGTATTGAACTGCTGCCACCTGCAGACGCCAAAAATAACTCAGTTCCCTCTCAGATAAGGTTTCAATACTAATAAGCCACTCACGTCCTAGGTAGCTTGAAACAATCAGAATTCCCTTCATTGCTTCAATTTTCAATGACACTGGGCACAACTGTACAGAGTTCGAAGCTTGAGAAGCATTCTCACTTTGCCTAACTTGTGACTAATAAATTAAATCTCTGCATAATTTCAGTGACAGTCAGCACAATTACACAGATATTTGCAATCCTAGCATGCACCAAAAAATCATAAACTAGATGGTGATTGACCGAAATAAAGAGGGAATTGGACTTGAAAGTTGGAAAGAAAAAATATTAAGAACATAATTCTATCTAGATAATGTCTTAAATATATCCTCCTGTGGAAAGCTCAAATCGAGACAATGAAATAAAACTTGGGAAATTTGTTTTAAACTGGACAAACGAACTTTGATCGGTCCTGACATCAGTTTTGCATAAAAGACCTTAAAAGTCATAATATCTTATTTTCTTCCCGAGTCTATCTTTCTGTACTACACCAACCTGGATTGAATTGTTAGACCCAACGAAGTACTGATCAACAGTCTTAAGCCATCCAGGGTCATCATGGCTGTGAGGGACTAAATGTACATTGAGCTTCCCTTCCACTGGCCCTGATGAAATATTATAATCTATTGGCATTGCCAAACATTGGCAGAGGCATATACAGACCACTAAACAGAAAATGAGTGATCCCGCCATTTTCATTTTGCTGGATATAACTTCAGCTGCTGAAACACTTTTTATAGTATAGGCTTTATAATGAAGGCATTGGGAATGATTTACCCCGCGGCGGGCTCTCAACTGTCCTTATCTGAAGATAATTGTCCAATCTTCCTTCTAGGCTCCAATGGATAATGATTAAATTATTCGATCATATCATACATTAAATTTACAAAGATATTCTGACGGCATAGAGGTCTGTCAAACAGAAAAACATGGCCTCGATAATCTCATAGGGAGAACATGAGTGGAATTAAAAAATAACGTCACGTGGAGAATCTGAGATGACCCCATTCCGTTAGCATTAGCCTATTATTGTCTATTTTGAATTAATTAAAACTGGATAGACGCTGCCTTCCCTGGCAATCGGGATCATCTTCATTTTCCTGGTCATGGGGTGAAAATGAAAACTTCTAGGGGAGAAGAGTCCAAACTGGCACGGGGCGTATAGTGGGGACAAAATTAGTCCTATGTGGGCCCCACATTAAAGCCTCTTAATACTTAATGGTAAAACAGTTTTCATCTATAGAGTCAACAAAAGTACTATTGTATTATAATTAGTTTATATTTGTCCCAAACATAAATAGATATTCACAGTCTTACATGTCAGAGAATATTCAAAGCAAATCTAACAGCACCATCTTACATGCCATTGTGTTTTTTAATGACCCGTAGCATTATAACATGCAACCAAAATAAAAAATTAGTATAACTCACTGTGATATAGGAGGATTCGCTACTCACGAGTTCTCTTCACTCAAAGATCCTCCCGGAGCAAACTGCCCTATATCACCTCAATGGAACAACGCGTAAGTTTTGGAATCCGAAGGTGGTCATAGAGGGTCTCTGGACAAACTGACAGGCTCTCGGCCAAAGGAAGTCAGCGTAGAAAGCGAACAACAACGTGGTGCACTGGCGTTTCGGAGGAGCGCTAGCGTCTCGTACGGATCAAAGAACGACTTTATCACATAAATGCCTAAAATGACTATTTCTACTCTGAATGCTAAAACCACATAATACAATAAAGTAGCTAAAAGTTGTAGAACTGAGATAAAGGAATAGAAATGACAAAGGTAAGGAGAAGGGAAGGAAGTACTTACAACCGTGCGAGTGATGAAGCCTCCACTGAGCAAATGTCTTCAAAACCTGCAAGCGTAATATCTGGAGAGAATGTTGGGGCTGTATAAGGGTTTGCCTTAGTCAAACCCCCGTTTTGGTGTTCCCACCTCCAAGGACAGCCAAGAGAGAAAGAGTGTAAAGCGTGTGGTGAAAGCAAAACCCACTCAGGAATAGAACTCGTACCATGAATAAGCGTGTGATAAAAGCAAACCCCACTCGAGGAGGAGAACGCGTATCACAAATAAGCATGTGATAAAAGCAAATCCTACTCAAGGAGGAGAACTTGTATCATGAAGTAAATGTAAAAATAGTAAGGGATATGGAATCCCAAGATGCCCACAAGCGTGAAGATGAGAGATGAAGTTGCAAAAAGTGTTGTAATAGAAGCTTGAGAGAGCTTCAAAGCTGCTCCAACAAGCTATATGAAATGTGTGTAAGTAGGTGATGGATCCAAGCTAAAAACTGGCAAAGTGGAGCTAGCTCTCAAAGGAAGTCCCCCTAAATGAAGTGACAAAAGGACTTTTAAGGAGGGAAAAGAAGCTTCTCGAGCCGTTTTAGAGAATCTCGAGCTATTTCCACTGAGAAAGTTGGATGACAAGTGGAAAACATTCTCGGAAATGGTCGTCTGAGCGTTGAAACGTCACAGGATGTTAGCGCGGCATGTGGACGTCCGCGCGACGCGCTAGTGTTTGGACACGTCACACTACAAAACAACACGAACCAGAAAGGCACAAAGTCTGATGCAAAGTTAACACGCAAGGGTGGCTGCTAAAAAGGGGTGTTGGAGCATCTTGAGAGGGAAAGAGGCTAATGCAAGGGCCAAAATGAGCCTACTCAAGATGCTAAAGGAATGGACACTAAAGTGGAAGCAAGAATGTAGGCAAAACTGCAAAGGTGCAATTTTGCTCCTATACATTTTGCCCCCACTTTAGCAGGCATATGAATCTACATTAATATGCACGCTAAAGGAAATCTACTAAACATAAACATCATATGCCAAAAGGATACTGTAGAGGAAGCAAATAACTCTTCAAATCGTGGAAGCTTATCCCCAATTTGACGATTTGCAAAACCAATACATTAGACAAGAAAAACCTGCACCAAATAGTATTGTTAGAACATAAAAAACTAAAGGATTTGAGTCAGTAAAGTAAAGAGACCTCGATGTGAAAGGTTGTCTCAGTTCTATGCGTCATCCCCAAATAATACATAGAAGAATTTTAAGATGAAGGAAGGAGGAGCATATACTCAAGATGAAGAAGGTGCATGTCTTTGATCCAGTATATGCAAGAGATAAGAGAGATGAACAAAGCATGTGGTGAAAGCAAAAACCCGCTCAAGAGTAGAACCCGCACCACAAAAGAGGTGATAAAAGCAAACCCTACTCGAAGAGGAGAACTCGTATCACCAGAAAGCGTCTTACAAGCCCACAGACCTGCAAGGAAGGCATCCTTCAAGAACTCTCACATGAAGGGGACCCCAAGAAGCGAACTCTGCAGAGTCGAAAAGCGACGACATGTCTATCCGCAGATAGAACATGTCTAAAGCATCGATGTGTCTACCCGCAGATAGAACGCATCTAAAAGTGTCGACATGTCTACCCGCAGATAGAACATGTCTAAAAAAGTGTCGATACGTCCACCCGCAGATATAACACATCTAAAAGTGTCGATACGCCTACCCATAGAATGCATCTGAAAGCGGCGACATGCCTACCTGCAGATAGGGCATGTCTAAAGCATCGATACATCTAGGACTTGTCTAAAAGCAATGACATGCCCACCCGCAAATAGGACATGTCTAAAAAGCGGTCGGTCACGCAAACCAAAAAACTTTCAAAGGGGTCCCTCGGGAACCCTTCAAAAAGAGAGGGGTCCACTCAAGGGACGCACAATTTGAAAGACAAGGTCTAGTCAGGATGCCCCCAAGCTAGACACAAAGAGTTCACTTGAGAACAAAGGCTTCCAAAGAGGTCCCTTGGGAACCCTTCAAAAGAGAAAAGGACGCTTCAGTCGAAAGAGAGAGCAAAGAGAGGGGTCATTTGTGAGGGCCACACATCTCAAAATGAGTTATCACTGCCCTCAATGTTCAGGGGAGGAGAACCGTGCAAAACACTTAGAACAGGATAGAGGTAGACCTCGATATCACTTGTCATGCAAAGTAAAGGCAGGTGCATCAATCAAACGGGAGTTTGATGGCACCTGAATCATGAAGTTGTTGAATTTTGTCCTTTAAGGCTTTACATTTACTAGTGGAATGACCAAGCACTCGATGGTATGCACAAAAGAAATGTTTATCATGTCCATGAGATTTCTTGTGTGTAGGAGAAGGAAGAGTGATTAAGCGGGCTTTTAGAAGCCACAACAAAATACACTCTTGCTTAGACAAACGATGAGGAACAAGAAGCAAACCATTCTCCTGCAGGGAATGGTTCGACTTCTCACAAGAGGAAGGTACAAAGGTAGAAGACAAGGGAGGATAAATCGATCCACGAGAACAAGGTTGAGTGGAATTCATGTCACCATCCAACCGTGGTTCCCTTTTAGATTGTTCATCCGAACCAAGCTCTAGATTATGCTTACGACACACAAATTCTATAGGGACCTGAATGCCTTGCTCGTTGCGCCCACAACCTTTACGCTCATAACCACATTTAGAGATGAGCCTAAAGTTAGGGCCATAACGTGTTTGCAAGTCTTGAAAAGAAGGTGGATCCTTATAAAGAGCGTTGTCCTAACAACAGGGATCACGCTCCTCTATGGGATTACCATCATTCTTATTACTAGGACTGCCAACACTATCCTCCTTAGCTGAAGTGTAGTCCTCTTCCTCAGAAGGAGGATCAATACTAAGGATATTACAATGATTGAGTTCCCTACTCCACGATATAAAAGAATAATAATCTTTGATAGCGAGTGTGGATGATGTTGTCGGAAGGTCTAAGTGGATCGGATCAACTTTATATTTTCCAACAAAGGATTCGGTAAAGTCTAAAGGACCCCGATCACCACCAAGACGTGCATTCCTTTGAGAAGAGGTGGAAGGAGCATACTCAGAACTCCTTGCTTCAGAAGGATCTTCTTTAGGGATGTCTACCTCGAGAGTATCCTTTGCAGTAGGTATTGTTGGGGTAAACATCGACATACTAGAAGATACTGAGGGAATAAGAGTAGGCACAATTGGAGCTCGACTAGTAGCCGCTATCTCACATAGGTGCATAGCCTCAAGGTCAGCCTTAATCATAACTACTTGATTGTTACAAATAAACTTAATAGATTTATGCAAGGTAGACGAGACTGCACCCATAGCGTGAATCCACGGTCTACCAAGAAGAAGGTTACACGACAACTTTTCTGCCATGACATATACAAGGGTAGGAACAGTAACAGGTCCCAACCTCAAAGGAAAGACTACCACGCCTAGGGATTGTCGATCGACATTATCGAACCCATGGAGGACAAGAGAATAAGTATTAAGAGAGGATGGGTCAATATTAATCTTAGGTAGTAGATCAATACTGCATACATTGAGTGTCGAACCAACATCAATGAGAGTGTGTCTAATGCCTATCTTATTAATATTGACTATAATCATTAGAGGATTTGCTTGCTTCTGTACTTTTGGAGGTGTGAGCTCCTGCAGACAACATAATATTCGGAAAATCCACGCAAATATATGCCATCAATGCATCAACATCTGTTGGCCAAGCAGAAGAAGGCAAGAGGATCTTTTGCAAGGCTTCTTGAAACATTCCTTGATAAACCGAAGCAAACTGAAGCGAATCCCAGAGTGAGGTCTTATCCAAAGTAATGCAAAGTTGCTCAACAAGATTGTAATCACTAGGTGCTTTAGTCATGGGTCTAGGAGCTTGAGGAAGTCTTCGTTGTTTATTCATACTTTTCTCATAAGTATAGGCTACTTCTCTATAAGAGGGAGCCTTAGGAAGATTAGGAGATCTGCTACTTGACAGAACACCGTCGACAACACAAACCCTTTTAGGAATGGGACTAGCCGGAGTTCCATGAATGATTGGTTTCTTAGGCCCTTGAGGGGCAGCAGAAACATTCACCACATTTACAGACTCACTACAACTAGTAGAATAATTACTTAAATACATATTCTCAACATCGATCCAAACAAGATCAAACGTGGAATAGTTAGTTAAAGAGACATTCTCGACATCGATCCAAGGCGTATCAGATGTGGAAGGGAGTTCATCGTTCGCACATACGTCTCTAGAGGAGAGTGCATTGGAAAAAAGACGAGATTCATCATTCACAAATGCTTCATCTCTAGACGAGAGTGCATTAGAATGAAGAGTAGGTAGAGTAACATTGAGAAAGGTATCGATGATTTCTTCTTCTTGCAACAAAATATCCTCTGAAGGACTTTTGTGAGAAGGATCAAAGACACCCAGTGACATGGGTAAAGCCAAGTCACCGTCACATGCATGGAATGGAATATCGTTAATATTTTGAACAAAACTAGATACAAATTAATAAAAGAAGATATTAAATCCATTATAATTTTTTTGAAGAATAGTGTTGTTCACGTCAGGTTCACCAAAATATGATATAGGGGGGTTCACTACTCATGGGTTCTCTTCACTCAGAGATCCTCCCAGGGAAAACTACCCTATATCATCTCAATGGAACAACACGAAAGTTTTGGAATCCGAAGAAGAAGGTCACAAAGGGTCTTTGGACAAACTGATAGGCTCTCGGCCAAAGGATGTCAATGCAGAAAGCGGACGACAACGCAACACACTGGCATCTCGAGGGAGCACTAGCATCTTGTATAGATCAGAGAACGAGTTTATCATAGAAATGCCTAAAGTGACTATTTCTACTATGAATGCTAAAACCACATAATATATTAAAGTAGCTAAAAGTTGTAGAACTGAGATAAAGGAATAGAAATGACAAAGGTAAGGAGAAGAAGGGAAGGAAATACTTACAACCGTGTGAGTGATGAAGCCTCCACCGAGCAAATGTCTTCAAAACCTGCAAGCGTAATATCTGGAGAGAATGTTGGGGCTGTATAGGGGTTTGCCTCAGTCAAACCCCTGTTTTGGTGTTCCCACCTCCACAGACAGCCAAGAGAGAAAGAGTGTAAAGCATGTGGTGAAAGAAAAACTTGCTCAGGAGTAGAACTCGCACTATGAATAAGCATGTGATAAAAGAAAACCCCGCTCAAGGAGGAGAACCTGTATCACGAATAAGCGTGTGGTAAAATCAAACGCCGCTCGAGGAGAACTTGTATCACGAAGTAAATGTAAAAATAGTAAGGGATATGGAATCCCAAGATGCCCACAAGCGTGAAGATGAGTGAGATGAAGTTGCAAAAAGTGTTGTAATAGAAGCTTTAGAGAGCTTCAAAGTTGCTCCAACAAGCTGTATGAAATGTGTGTAAGTAGGTGATGGATCCAAGCTAAAAACTGGCTGAGTGGAGCTAGCTCTCAAAGGAAGTCCCCCTAAATGAAGTGACAAAAGGACTTTTAACGAGGGAAAAGAAGCTTCCTGGGTCGTTTCAGAGAATCCTGAGTCGTTTCCACCGACAAAGTTGGATGACAAGTGGAAAAAATGCTCGAAAATGGTCGTCTGAGCGTTGAAACGTCACAAGACGTTAGTGCGTCGCACGGATGCTAGTGACTGGATACACCATGCTACAAAACAACGTGAACCAGAAAGGCACAAAGTCCGATGCAAAGCTAACACACAAAGGTGGCTGATAAAAAGGATTGTTGGAGCATCTTGAGAGGGAAAGAGGCTAATGCAAGGGCCAAAATGAGCCTACTCAAGACGCTAAAGGAGTGGACACTAAAGTGGAAGCAACAATGTAGGCGAAACTGCAAAGGTGCATTTTTTCTCTTATACACTTGCACTCCCCTTAAATATCACCACTTGCATTACATCATAGGAAATATTTTCATAGATCCGATGTCGGAGCCGAGATTGTCCCGTCAACACATCCAATCCAACCCAACCCCCATCCCACTTGCCCAACAATGCAACACTCAAAGGAAAATCAATCATTCAGATGTGCCCATCGATCAAATCCATGCACACTACTACTGGTGCCTTCTCCTATTTTGCCACCTGCAACCACCAAAACAATGGTGTTAGAGCCACCAAAATCGTTTGAGTAGAAAACAAGGATTGCATGCCATAAATACATACAAACTCTGCAATTGAAGGCACTAGATCAAGTTTTCAAATTTGCAAAAAAAAGATAGAAGTTAAAGATTCCATAACAAACTAGCATTGAACATATAAAGAGATTTTCAAATTCAAAAATGCATTACTCAATCTCTTCCAATTTCCATTTAGTACGTCTCACTTTCATATTCAATTCTACATTTTTCTAGAGGCAGATGAAGAAAGACCAAAGGGAGCAACAACAACACGCTACCAAGCTACAGGTATTCTACTGCTACTAATTATTTATGCCTACAGATGCCAATCTATTGTATGTTATGAATATGTTTTCCACGTGTTAGTGTAATTAATGATTTATTACACTAGCATAAGTTAACTTAGGTCATATATCATTTAGTGCTAGGTTGCATTTTAATAAATCATTTAATAATGGGGTAATGTTATCTTCCATGTTTGTAGGGACAAGATTCCTTCTAGAAGATGAGTTGTCCTTCTAGAACTTATCTCAACATTTAATAATTTTCTAGATAGGGTTCACATGTTGTTAGATCAAGACACATGGCAACATCTCATGCATTTTAGGTTTTCTCTCATGCCTATATATTCAAGGCATCTTGTACATTTGTAATCATCAATCTCATAATGTAGATCAATATAGAATTTCCATTGTGCATGCCTAAGTTCGAACACTTTCTGTCTGGTTGAGTATCTTTCCTGACAAAGGTCCTCCATTGAAGACTACAACTTCAGGGACCCTGTGCATCCATAATCTCAACACCACAAATCTATAAATATCTAGGGTTTCACCCTGATGTTGTTTACATTGGTTTTTACATTTATATTTTTTATGCCTTGAAATGCAAATATGTTGAATGTGATGTCAATGTTTGTCACAATTTAACCTATAACTCAATATCTGGGGTTTCAACTTACACTATTTATGAATGTCAAGTCATTTCAGTTCAATTTCAGGGTTTGTTTTTTTATTCTATATGCTTGGGAATATAGATCAGTTGTCTGCACTATAAATGTTTGTCACCCACTACCCTGTAACCCGTTATATGGGGTTTCAACTTTTATTGTTTATAAATATCAATGCATTTATGTTAAAAAATGCATTACTCATTCTTTGGAAGTTGAATTTTTCATTTATATTCTTTATACCTTGGAATGCAAATATGTTTGTATGCGTTGTCAATGTTTGTCACAATAACATGTAACTCATTACCTAGGGTTTCAGCTTACACTATTTATGAATGTCAAATCATTTCAGTTCAATTTTAGGGTTTTTTTATTCTATATACCTGCGAATATAGATCAGTTGTATGCACTGTACAAATGTTTTTCACCCTCTACCCTGTAACTCAATATCTAGGGTTTCAACTTATATTGTTTATGAATGTCAAGGAAATTCAATTCAATTTGTGGGTTTTTTTATTTATTTTCTATATGCTTGGGAATATAGAGAATGATGTATGCACTATAAATGTTTGTCACCCACTACCCTTTAACTCAATATCTTGGGTTTCAACTTATATTGTTTATGGATGTCAATGCATTTATGTTCAACTTTGCACAATTCATTGTCCAGCTCTGCACTCAAGAAAGCTCCCTTTGTCTTTTAGTTGCATGCACTGTAAATGTTGACATTCATAAACAATATAGATTAGTTGTATGCACTGTAATTGTTTGTCACCCTCTACCCTATAACTCAATATTTGGGGTTTCAACTTATACTGTTTATTAATGTTAAGGCAATTTAGTTCAATTTGTGGGTTTTCTTATTTATTTTCTATATGCCTAGGAATATAAAGAATGATGTATGCACTGTAAATGTTTGTCACCCACCACCCTTTAACTCAATATCTAGGGTTTCAACTTATATTGTTTATGGATGTCAATGCATTTATGTTCAGCTCTGCACAATTCATTGTTTGGCTCTGCACCCGAGAAATTTCCCTTTGTCTTTTAGTTGAGGTTTTCTACCTCACTAGGTTTGTACCATTGTCTTTCATTTTGACAATATATATAACTTACATAATGAAAGAGGCCATTTAATGAAAAACGGTGTTAATTTGAAACGAGAACGTCATGAACAAGTTGGACCAATTGGACTGTAACATGTCCCATAGATAAGGTGGCAAACAATTTTATTTTTAATTCTGGTCTATGTGGACCTACCATGGTAGTGTGCTCCGCTATGGGGAGCTCTCCCCTATTATTGTGTTCATCATTGCACAAAATTTAACTTTGCAATTTATTTTTTTACACTGAGAGGTGTTCTACAATCACAGCAAGGGTGGAAAAAACCTGAGTAAATAAAAAAGAAAGTGAAACCGTTACAAAAATGGTGGGGTAGTGGGTAGTCGAAGTGTAACTGATGGAAGTGGAAGGGTCTGGATGGGAATGGAAAAGACACGACGGAAGAAATTATAAACAAGAATTATTTTTCCTGAAGAGAGAATTGCAGATTGTGCACCACCTTAGAACAAGTCGGCCTCTTCACAATTCGGGTCTTCTCACAGATGAGCGATCTCCCCCAAATCTTCACCTGAATTCCTAATTTCCCGAAACTCGGATTTATGCGGTCGGTAGATCGAATCTCAAAGGCTCTATTTTGTGGATTTTTTTGCGCAACTGCAAGGTGTGGGCAGAGAGAGTATGGCCAGCCAAGGAGACGTGGGGTGCTACTATGTCAGTGTGGAAGATGTGTGTGAAACAGGGTGCATTGCAGCCTACAAGAGAGCCAGTCACAATGATAACTCTGCCTCTGCAATTCAAGTATATTGATTTCCTTTCTGAGAACGCACATGAAAATTATATCTTTGCAATCCACTTATGAGAATGTATTCAGATATAAAAATAAACAAGATTGGAAATGTTATCTTTATTATGCAGGGGAGAAATGGAGAACCCTATTTGGTAGTGGCATTGTCGGAAATCGTTTCCTTCTGAATCTACCACATGGAGGATTAAATTTCAGTTTACAGAGGAAATATACATATTGAAATATGAAATGGTTGAGTGCAATGGTGTTCTTTTCTGGATGGGGAGGCCTTTACTATGGTGTTATTTTTAATTCTACTCTCAAAAATTGGTTTTTTTCTGCTTGTACAACCAAAGACCAAATGAAATTTCAGGAATTGAGTCTATTAAAGGTTCAAACCCTCGAAGCTCTTGATCTATAACTCTAATTTTCAGTTTTGTTTTGTGTTCTTTTAGGAATTTAGGTGTTCCATTCACTCGGTGGATGCACGAGATCTTAAATGGGGACGTTGTTGATAACCAAGATCATTAAAACCCTTGAAAGTCTAGATCTGTAGCTATAATTTTTAGTTTCTATTTTGGCTATTCCAATTTCATAGTTTGAATGCCTACATTTCAAGAGATTTGAATACAAATATATAATTTAAAGGCAAGATTTGATGCATTATTTTTTTCTCTTTTTTTTCTTTGCCATATCCATCTCTGCACTTTGGCGTGGCATGTTTTTTGCTATGCATTTGCTGTGCTGCTAAGGTTCTTACAGATGAAAACTTTATATGGCTTTGGGAGTTTGATCTCGCTGTTGGTTGAGCACTAGGTGTGCACTACTTAGTGGAGAGGAGTAGCCCTAAGATTAAGGGAAAACCTTTCCATATTCCATCGATGTAATACACTTTTTGCAACAATGGACATACAAGATTAAAATTGATGGTCACTAGAATATGTTAAAATTGGATATGCTAACAAGGAAGTATGCATTGCATTTAAATATGGTTTTAATAATATGTTGTACTACTACAAAGATATATTGTATTTAAATATGGTCATTAGAGGGTAAGATTGTAATGACTGGATGGTCTTGGTGACTGAAGAATGATGATATTGTGCAATATATTTGTTAATGTTTTCAAGTTTAGGTTCCATGTTTGGTTGAATGCTAATTATAGAGTATTATATTCTTTAAAGGAAGAGTATTACATCTATTCATTTATTTTCAATCAATTCATTTATTTTTAATTTGTTAGGATTGTTATCAATAGTTCCGTCATGAATTTTTTGACTCTTGATGTGAAATATTATGAAGAACAAATAAATAAAAAATAGAAGATTTTATCAAATAGTTGTGTCATGCATTTCTTGACTCTTGATGTGAAATATTATGAAGAAAAAATAAATACAAATAGAAGATTTGATCACAAACAAATTGAACATAGAGAGATATGATAAAAAATAAATCATGAAAAGATCAAATAAATAAATCGAAGATGAAAAATCATAATCACATAGATCAAATAAAAAAAACAAAATCAAAGAGATTTGATTAAATAGAAATATCAAAAGCAAAGAGATTTGATCCAATAGAAAAATCAAAATCAAAGAGATTTGCTCAAATAAAAATATCAAAATCAAAGTCATTTGAACTAACAAAAAAAATCAAAGAGATTTGATGAAAAAAAAAATCAAAATCAAAAGAGATTTGTTGAAACAAAAAAATCAAAATCAAGGAGATTTGATGAAACAAAAAAAATCCAAACCAAAAGAATTGATGAAACAAAAAAATCAAATCAAAGAAATTTATTGAAACAAAAAATCAAAATCAAAGAGATTTGGTCACAAAAAGAAATTAAAGATAGATCACAAAGATTTGAAAATGTTTATTATAAATAATTTAAAAATCAGATAAATAAATCAAAGATTTAAAAATAAGTTAATTAAAAGATTAAATAATTAAATCAAAACAAAAATAAATAAATTAAAAGATAAAATAAATAAACCAAGATAAGAAATAAATTAAAAGATCAAATAAATAAATTAAATAAATGAATTGATAAAAATAAAATAAATAAATCAAAGAGATTTGATCAAAATGAGAAATCAAAGATAAATCACAAAGATTTGAATATATATTTACCACAGATAAATTAAAAGATCAAATAAATAAATCAAAAATAAAAGTTAAATCAAAAAGATGAAATAAACATCTTTATCATAGATAAATTAAAGATTAAATAAATAAATTGAAGATAGAAGATAATTCAAATATTTCAATAAACTAAAAATGAATTAAATAAATAAATAAAAATATTTGATCACAAAGAGAAATCAAAGATTTGATCACAAAGATAAATCAATTCAATTAAGATTTAGAACTAAAGTTATGGTCCAACTACGATTACAATTTGATTAGGGTTACGATACAATTAGGGTTAGGGTTCAATTAGGATTATAGTTAGGGTTTGATTAGGGTTAGGTATATAGTTCAATTAGGGTTACTACTAGGTTTAAGGTTAGGGTACAATTTGGGTTAGGGTTAGGGTTGAATTAGGTTTAAGATTAAATAGGGTTAATGTTACAATTCAATTAGGATTAGTGTTCGCTTAAGGTTACGATTAGGGTTAGGTTTTGGATTACTATTCTATGATTTAAGCTTGAGGTTAGGGTTACAATTGGGGTTCAAATAAGGTTATAATCAAGATTATTAAGATTGGGGTGCAATTAGGGGTTAATTAATGTTCAATTAGGGTTACTATTAGGGTTACATTATAATTAGGGTTTAATTAAGATTCAACTACAATCATGACTAGGATTTAATTATGCTTAGGATTAGGTTTAGAAAAGGGTTCGTGTTCAATTAGAGTTTATTATGATAAATGTTAGGATTCAATTAGGGTTAAGGTTCAAATAGGGTTAGGCATGAATTAAAGTCACAATTAGAATTATAGTTCAATTAGGGTTAGAGTTAGAATTAGATTTAAGGTTCAATTGCGATTAGCATTCAATCAAGGTTTAATTTGGATTAGGGTGCAATTTGAGTTATGATTTAATTAGGGTTAGTGTACATTAACATTGAATTAGGGCTAGGATTAGGGTTAGGATTACTATTACAATTAGTGATATCATTATGAATAGGGTTATGGTTACAGTTAGGATTAGAAATAGGGTTACTATTAGGGTTGAATTAGGGTTAAGATTAAATTAGGGTGAAGGTTATTGTTCAATTAGGGTTAATGTTCACTTAAGGTTACTATTGTGGTTAGGGTTTGTGTTCTATTCTATAAAATAAAGCTTGGGGTTAGGGTTCAAGTAGGCTTAAAGATATGGTAAGAGTTAGGACTAGGATTAGTCTTAGGTTTAGGGTTAAATTAGGGATATGATTCTATTATAAATCTTGGGGTTAGGGTTATAGTTGGGTTTCAAATAGGGTTATGATCAAGGTTAGATGTAAGATTCAATTAGAATTAAATTTAAGTTAGGATTATAGTTAGGGTTCAATTAGTGTAAGGTTAGTGTTAGGATTAGGATTCAATTAGAGTTAGGATTAAAATAGTGTTTAGAGTTAGAATTAGAGTTCAATTAGGATTAGAGTTTAATTATGGATAGTGTTCAATTAAAGTTAGTATTAGGGTTCAATTGTGGATCTATTTGGTTATGTTTTAATAAGGGTCAAGTTTATTGTTGGTGTTTAATCAGGCTTAAGGTAGAACTAGGGTTAAGATTTAATTAGGGTTATTAGCATTCAACTAGGGTTAGGGTGAGTATTCTATAATAGAGCTTGGGGTTAGGGTTATAGTTAGGGTTCAAATAGGGTTACAATCAAAGTTAGGTTTAGTATTCAATTAAAAGGTTAGGAATGAGGATCAATTAGGGTTAGGATCCAATTAGAGCTAGGGTTATAGTTATGGTTTAATTAATGTAAGGTTTAATGTTAGGGTTATGATTAAATTAGTGTTAAAAGTTAGGGTTAGAGTGTAATTAGGCTTAGGAGTGGGGTCCAATTAAGGTTAGAATTTAATTAGGATTATGGTTAGAATCTAATTAGGGTTAGAGCTACAATTAGGGCTAGGGTTAGGGTATAATTAGGGTTATAGTCCAATTAGGTTTAGGGTATAATTATTGTTAGAATTTAATTAGGATTAGGTTAAATTAGTGTTCAAATAGGTTAACAATCCATTAAAGTTAGGATTAGGATTAGAGTTCAATTAGGGTTAGAGTTAGGATTAGGTTTAGGGTACAATTAGGGTTCTTATAAATTAGCATTCAATTAAGGTTAGGCATCAATTAGGGCTAAGATGAGGGTTTAATTAGTGTTATGATTTTATGATAAAAGCTGGGGTTAGGGTTACAATTGGGGTTCAAATAGGGTTATAGTCATAGTTAGGTTTAGTATTCAATTAAAGGGTTAGGATTGGGGATCAATTAGTGCTAAGATTCAATTAAAGTTAAGGTTATAGTTAGGATTCAATCAACATAATGGTTAGTGTTAGGATTAGGATTAAAATAGTGTTCAAAGTTAGGGTTAGAATTCAATTAGGGTTAGGGATAGGGTTAAGGTTAAATTAAGGTTAGGGTTCTATATCTAATTGTATCACAAATCCTAATATTAACCTTAAATATAACCCTAACCCTAACCCAATTCCTAACTAGGTTAACCCTAACCTTTAAACTAAACTTAACCCTAACCATAATTTGAACCCTAAACCTAACAATAATTTATATCTAACTATAACACTAAACTTAACCTTAAATATAATCCTAACCCTAAACATAACCCTAATCTATATCTAATTATAATTTAAAACCTAAATAACATTAGGGTTAAGATTAGGGTTAGGGTTATCATCATGAATAGGGATTAGAGTTAGGGTTAGGGTTAGGGTTAGGGATAGGGTTATGGTTAGGGTTAGTGTTAGGGTTAGGATTAGGGTTAGGATTAGGGTTAGGGTTAGGTTTAAGATTAAGATTAGGATTAGGACCTAACCATAACCATAACCCTAACCCTAACCCTAATATTAACCCTAACCGTAATCCTAACCCTAACCATAACTCTAACCCTAACCTTAATACTAACCCTAACACTAATCCCATTCCTAATTAAACCCTAACCCTTATCCTATTCCTAATTCTAACCTTAACCCTAACCCTAACCCTAACACTAACCTAATTAAACCCTAACTCTAACCCTAATCCCAATCCTAATCCTAACCCTAACTCGAATCCTACCCCTAAATAAAATTTAAAAACCTAACCCTAATCCTAACCCTAACCCTAACCCTAAACCTAACACTAATCTTAGCCCTAACCCTAAACCTAACCCTAATCCTAAACCTAACCCTAAACCTAACCCTAATCATAATCCTAACCCTACCCTAATCCTAATTCTAATCGCAATCCTAACCTAATTAAACCATAACCCTAATCCTAATCCTAGCCCTGATCCTAACCCTAACCCTAAACAAAATTAATAAACTTAATCCTAACCCTAACCCTAACCCTAACCCTAATCCTGACCCTAACTGTAATCCTAACCCTAACCCTTACCCTTATCCTAACCCTAATACTAACACTAACCCTAAACCTAATCCTAACCCATACCCTAATCCTAACCCTAATATTAACCCTAACCCTAATCTTAACCCTAACCCTAATCTTGGCCCCAACCCTAAACCTGACCCTAATCCTAATCCTAACCCTAACCCTAAACAAAATTAATAAACCTAACCTAACCCTAATCCTAAAAGTATACTAAAATATACTAAAATAATATTATATAATAATATTATTATTTAACCCTAACCCTAACTCTAACCTAACTATAACCTAATTAAACCCTAACCCTAACCCTAACCTTAAACCTAACTCTAACCCTAACCCTAACCCTAAATCTAGCACTAACCCTAACCCTAACTCTAACCCTGACCCTGACCTTGACCCTAACTCTAACCCTTTAACCCTAACTCTAACCTTAACCTTGACCCTAACTCTAACCCTAACCTAATTAAACCCTAACCCTAATCCCAACTCTAACCCTAATCCTAACCTTAACCCTACTCCTAAACCTAACCTAATTAAACCCTAACCCTAACTGTAACCCTAACCCTGACTGTAACCCTAACCCTAACCCTAAATCTAGCTCTAACCCTAACCCTAACCCTAACCCTAACTCTAACCCTAAACCTGACCCTAAATCTTACCCTAAACCTAACCCTAACCCTAAATCTAGCTATAACCCTAACCCTAACCCTAACCTAATTAAACCCTAACCCTAATCCCAATCCTAGCCCTAATCCTAACTCTAACACTACTCCTAAACCTAACCTAATTAAACCCTAACCCTAATCCTAATTCTAACCTTAACCCTAACTGTAACCATAACCCTAACCCTAAACAAAATTAATAAACCTAACCCTAATTAAACCCTAACCTTAACCCTAACCCTAACCCCCAATCATAATCCTAACTCCCAACTTAACCCCAATCCCTAATTCTAACCTTAACCCTAACCTAATCCTAACCTTTAACCCCAATCCTAACCATGTAACCGTGAACTCCCAATCCCAATCCTAACCCTAACCCCAATCCCAACTGTGAATCTCTAACCCCAATCCCAATCCTAACTCCTAATCCCAATCCTAACCATAACTGTAGAATCTCTAACCCTAATCAAGCTCTCTAATCCTGACCTCTAACCCTAATCTTGACTCCTAAACCCTAATACTACTAACCCTAACCCTAACCCTAATCCTAACCCTAATCATATTGTAATATTTTAATTTTATAATAATTTTATAATAAAATATATAATAAATATAAAAAATAATTTACATTAGTATATAGTATATATTATTTTAATAATAATATATAATAGTGTTAGATATCCTTCCTCGAGGTTTCTATTTTAATCAAATTTTTATAGGCGCCTCGAGAAGGATATCTCTCGACGTATTTTATATATATTATTATTAAAATAATATATATATATGCTAGTAATATTTGTTTGTTATTCTAAAATATGAAAATGGTTTCACTGGTTTTCATTTCAAGGATATTTTGCCATGCAATTGCATTACTTTGTTCTTCATTATGCAATAATTCATTTGCCAGTTATGTATTTCACAATTGTGTAGAGCATATATGTATATATGTGCATACATATGTACATATATATGTATGTGTATAAGTATGCACATATATATCAATGTGCATATATATGTATATATAAATGTATCTACCATGTACACACACACACACGCACACACACACACACACACACACATATATACAGATAAATAGATATATAGATACATATATTGATTGATTTATTAAAAGTTATATATAGGTATAGATAGAAATTAAATGAAAAGATTAAACCCATTAAAGTCACGGTAATGCATGAAGAGAACCATATTTTTCCTTGAAAAATTGATTGTGTTTATGAACACATATATTGGAAGTGTTCATAAACACCTTAGACGCCATATACATCATGGAGCACATTGTGGATGCACATAGAATGCAAGAGAACCTTTGAACTATGGATAACCACATAAACACTTGAAACAAGAGGAAAAGAGTTGTGTCCCCAAATGGATTTACCAAAGGGATAAACCTCACTTTTCACTTGTTATTTCATTCAATCATGCATAGATGAATATCAAAAAACAAACCTAATTGATATAACAGTAAAAGGGTAGGTTTTAAGATGGTAAAATGTTGTGTAGTTGATGGAAAAAGTGCTTTTTTGGGCCTCACTAAGGACTCATTCGGCCAGTGACGAATGGGTCCCTACAACGGTTCTGGAAAATTAATTTTTGAGTATTGTTCTTCAATGTTTGCAATCCTAGATCCCATGTGTTCAGCTCACAAAAGTTGAAAATAAATTTTGTAGAAGACTTTCCATGATCTTGCAAGAAAGATGACAACTTTCAGAACTTTGGCAACTTTTGCTCTCCACTTGATCTTCAACCTAAAGCCCACAATCACACATCAAAGGAGAAGAAAAATGTTGTTTTGTTAGAGAATAAGGGTTTTCCTTGGTCAAACCCCACTTTTGTAATTTAACCTTGTAATGAAACAATGCATAAAAGGAGAGATCAATGAACAATGTAATGTCGCTACTCATCAATCCTTAATTGAAACCTTGGGTTGTAAATCTGAAATTTAGCATGAAGTGGCCTCAAGAGTGTAGATCTTGATCATAGAATTTGACATAAGATAATGGCTTTGAAGACTTGAATTGATCACAATGCTACATCATCACATTAGCTCAACAACATGCATGAATTTGACATGATGAAATAGATCTTTCATTGTTGTAATAAACTTCAATAAATCTACCTTTGAATGCCTTCTTGAATGCTCTATAATGCTCTTGTGAAAGTACTCTTGATTTCTTATGAAGATCTAGGATTGCTTGCATAAAAATTCTTAGATGAAACTAGGTGAAATAGCCTTATATTTATACATAACTTAAGATTAAATCTCAAAACTCAAATATCACAAGCCGACATCAAATCTAGAATTTGAAATCATTAAAACATTGCCAAAAACATATTTCAAGGGGGTGTCCTAAGTTAAGTGAGGACCCATTCGCCATAGGGAAAATGGGTCCTAGCACACTTAACTAGGACACACTTCGAGGGATGTGAAATAATATTCCAAAAGGGTGTCCTAGGACCTAGTGAGGATCCATTCGCCAACTGGCGAATGGGTCCTATGTCACTAGCCTAGGACACATACCTTGCAAAATTGTGTCGTGTAATTTATTTAAGAGTGTCAGGTTTTATCCCTCATAATCAATAATAAAATAGGCTTGGATTTGAATTTAAGGGGCCAATTAAGCTCAATTAATTAATAAAGCCCTAGATTAGTGTGAAAGTGTAAAGATACACTTTACAATACCCTAAATAAGGCATCATTAAGTCCATTTTATTAAAAAGGTCCTAAACTTAATGTGAATGTGATAAACACATTACAACACTAAATCAAAGCAACATTAGGCTCATCTTAATATTAATTATTCATTCCCAAACTAAAGAAAAAGGGATACTTTTTCCGTTACTACATTTTTCCCCCACTTTAGTGATAGTATGACCCCACAACAGAATCACACTAAAGTAGACATTCAAGACACCTATGTATGCAACAATGATAAAGATACACAATCATACACTATCAAAGACCAAAAAGAAAAGGGATGTGGATCAATCCTTAACTATCCAATGCAATGTGGAACACGTCTCAACTGTTTGTCTAGGAAAGGGGAAGGATCAAGCCTTGACTATCCAACGCAATGTGGAACACGTCTCAATTGTTTTTCCAAGAAAGGGGAAGGATCAAGCCTCGACTGACCAATACAATGTGGAACAAGTCTCAATTGTTTGTCCAAAGATGTTCACAAGCAGAACTCGATGTCCACTATGTAAACGATGCACGCACTCACTCTAGGGTAGTGGAACCTTAGGCCATCCACTAGGTGAGTATCCCAAAAGGGTGGAAAATGAGAGAATCATATTAGGCTTCCATACCATATCAAAGTTATCCTTTTGACAACTTCAATAAGGCGTGTCACAATGTGAAACACTTGTGAATATTATGTCTATAGGGTTTTGCTCAAGGGGATCTTGCTTTGTTCATGTAAGGTCTTCTTCTTAGGGATCATCATGCTTAATGTCTCCAAGAGAGGACAAGTCAAGAGTAATAGATTGCCACTTAGGGGATGCCTTGTGTCACATCAAGCCACTAAGGGAAATTCATACGCTTAGAAATATCATGCTTTTGGAGGACGTCAAACCCAATGACACCACCAAAAAAAGGACGCATCACAAGAAAGAGAAAATCACACCATGAGATATGCAAAATGTCAAAAGATATCATCGATGTATGCCCCCACTTTAAAGTGGTTGATAACACCACTGTTGTGAGAAACTACTTTAAAGTAGCCAATGTTTTCTCGTCAGACATGAGAGCTTTCCTCGAAAAACCCTATGCCAAGTCATATGTTTCTGAAATAAAGCTACATCATGAATAAGGAGGGAGGGGTTTCCCCCAGAAATACGAAAGGGATCTATGGATTCAGGGTCAATATGTCTTTGCTACAATTTTGTTATATAGCTCAGAAATGTCGTCATTCCCCAAATAGTCATAGAACCGGAAGAATGCCACATAAAGATTGAAAACAAAGAAAAAGCCTTTTGGGTCAACATGGAAGAGACCTAAATGTCTCAACACCTTGCGTCATCCCCAAAAGGAAAACACAAGACAAGAAAAAAAGGTAAAATGTTTATGACATAGAGAAGAATGTAGGTACATATAGAGGAATGCACAAAAAGATAGAGATACATCAAACGAAACAATACAAGGGATCACATTACACACGTGCAATCACATGAAAGAACATGAAAAAGAAAATAAAGTAAAAGACGAATAAGGCACATGCGAGTCAATCTATAACAGGTCGTCCACATCCCAATCTTGGTCAGTATAAACAGAAGGCAGACAACTAGCCAAAGGGACAACATCAAGTGTTGAACTAGGGCACATACCATGTTCAACACTCTTATTAGTAGATTTGTCATTTAAGCTCATAGAAGAGGAAAACAATGAACTCAACTCATTATGCACTTGTTCATCAATCTTTGCAATTCCAATGTCATCATCTAGATTAATCACAATAGGAGGTCGAATGATAATGTCTTTGGAAGGTTCTCGTTTATGTTACGACGAAGGTATAGGGTCATCATGTATTGCTTCATGTAAGTTTGGATTTTGATTTTCTGTGTTGTTCTTTTCTTCTTTATCTTGTAACATACGAGCAATAGCACGATGTCTACGCCTATGCTATCTAGCATTTCAGTTTCGTTTCAATCTATTGTTAATTTGAGTTTGTGTAGGAGCGGGTTTATCAATCATAGGTTTTTTTTCTTCCCTTAGGGGAGGAATGGAAGGAACCATAGGAGGTTGTTTAACCACTTTCTCTTTAGCTTTGTAATTTATTTTGACTTTAGGAGGCACAACAGGATTGATTTGGGTATCTCATGGTCACTTATAAGAAATTGTAGGAAGGGATTTGTGTTCAATCGTTGGTTCATCAAGGATAGGTGGCTCAATCACGGGTTGAGGCATGTTTCTAAGGGATAATTCTGCTATGCACCTTGCCTTAAAATTTTGATATGATTTAAAAAATTAGTCCTCATGAGGTCTAATAAGTTCAATAGGCTCGGGCTAAAAATAAATCCAATGAAAATTTTCCACGAGAAGATACAAGATTAAACCTACTATGATGCACTGTAAAGATTTCATTTCCAGAGGGAAACTTTAAACATTTATGCATGACCGAAGAGACAACATTCATGGAATGAAGCCATGGATAGCCTAACTTCACACAAAATTGGTCAGACGATGAGATGATGGTGAATGAGAAACTTAATGTTTTTTATCCAAATTTTAAAGGGAGATATATCGAGCCTATCACAGGACAAACAAAACCATTATGCGTCTTGATCCATGCTTTTGGTTTTTCATATGTATCTTGATAAAGTTCATGCACAAATAAGAATTTTTCAATGATCACATTCTTTCCACAGAAGGGATCAATTAATATCCCATTAGTAGGCTTGTCATTGATTTTGTCGGCTATGTAAAGAGGACCATTGGGTGCATGTTTAAGTATATCTTTTTGTGAGAAAGCAATATCAAGAGGCATCTTGGTTGAGCCCTTATGAGGTTTAGCTTTGATAAAGTTGAATGGGGCATGTATGCTATTATTCTCTTGTTTGTTTAAGTTCTCATGAAGGAAGCAACTAATGCTATTGACAATTTGTGTTTGTTTCCATTTTTAGGCAATTTTCTTAGATTTTGTAAAGTGGTAATCATGCTAATGTCTATGTAGTCTTATAAGTTTTCTAGGCTTTTATCTAGTGTTTTTATATCTTCTTATGAGAAATGAACATCATGCAAATTGGTTGTAGGTATGGAAGTCATGGGAAATGAAGTATGCATACTATGATCCAGAGGGGGTTGATTATCAACACTATTAGGAAGAGAGTTAGAAAACCCAAGATCCACGATGAATGGTATATTGCGGGATGACATGAGTCTCAAACTACATCTCACAATTTAGTATTGCTAATAGGACACCAACTTGTAAAACTCATACAAGTTTCACAAACTTAGTGTGCAAACCCAAAATGGAAAGAGGCTTAAAATGCAATGCAATGACCTAGAATGAAATGTGCAAATGCAATTTTTTAGATTCTAAACAAGGTAATTTGCTGATTACATTATGCAACAATATGAAATAAAATTTTGTAAATGCAATTTTGAATTTAGACAATGCTTTAAATGTACCAAATTAAGCTAAATCTAATGAAATGAATGAAATAGAAAATCAAGAAACTATAACAGAGATATGATGACAGCAAACAGAAGCACAAAACTAAAGATTTTAAATTCCAGAAATGCATAGTAAGGTCTGATCAGGGACTCATTCGCCCTAGGGAGAATGGGTCCTAGATGAGGGTTTTAAAACTGATTTTTACATATTTTAGGTGTTTTCTAATGATTTTCAAATTTAGGTTTGCTACAATAAGTTTTAGGTTTAATTTTCTATAAATGCAATGTGAAATGCAAGTTAAAAATGTGACAAAATGATGAACTAAAAGACCTAGTTTGATATGTAATTTTGTTTTCAATTTTCAACTACAAGTTTATGTGATGCAAGATGATATGCGAAATGAATTATTTTTTTGTATTTTTCATATTTAAAGAATGCAAACAATGCAATCCTAAAAACCCTAGATGAGATGCAAATTTGTATGTAAACTAAACACTCTAAATGAGATCTAATTCAATGAAAATTAATGCAAATGAATGCAAGATCTAATCCAAGATGAAAAGAACTCCTAAATAAGAAAACTACAATGCTCAAAAAGTTGGGTCCATCAAAATGAAACAAAAGGAAAAGGGGTGTGTCCCCAAATGGATTTACCAAAGGGATAAACCTCACTTTTCACTTGTTATTTCATTCAATTATGCATAGATGAATATCAAAAAACAAACCTAATTGATATACCAGTAAAAAGGTAGGTTTTAAGATGGTAAAATGTTGTGTACTTGATGGAAAAAGTGATTTTTTGGGCCTCACTGAGGACCCATTCGCCCAATGGAGAATTGGTCCTTGCTAGGGTTCTAGAAAATCAATTTATGGGTTATGTTCTTCAATGTCTGCACTCCCAGATCTCAGGTGTTCAGCTCCCAAAATTCAGAAACAAATTTTGTAGAAAAAATCCCATTATCTTGCAAGAAAGATGACAACTTTGACACCTTTTCAACTTTGACAACTTTTTCTCTCCACTTGATCTTCAACCTAAAACCCACAATCACACATAAAAGTAAAAGAAAAATGTTTCTTTGTTAGGGAATAGGGGTTTCCCTAGGTCAAACCCCATTTTGATAATTAAACCTTGTAATGAAACAATGCATAAAAGGAGTAATGAATGAACAATGTAATATTACTACTCACCAATCCTTAATTGAAACCTTGGATTGCAAATATAAAATTTAGCACAAAGTGGCCTCAATAAGTGTAAATCTTGATCATAGAATTTAACATAAGATAATGGCTTTGAAGACTTGAATTAATCACCAATGCTACATCATCACATCAGCTCAACAACATGCATGACTTTGACATGATGAAATAGATCTTTGATTGCTATAATAAACTTTAATAAATCTACATTGAATGCCTTCTTGAATGCACTATAATGGTCTTGTGAAAGTACTCTTGATTGTTGATGAAGATCTAGGATTGCTTACATAAAAATTATTAGATGAAACTAGGTGAAATAGCCATATATTTATACATAACTTAAGATTAAATCTCGAAATTCAAATATCACAAGCCGACATCATATCTAGGATTTGAAATAATTAAAATACTATCAAAAACATATTCCAAGGGGGTGTCCTAAGTTAAGTGAGGAATAGGGAAAATGGGTCCTAGCACACTTAACTAGGATGCACTTTAGGGGATGTGAAATAATATCCCCAAAGGGGGTCCTAGGACCTAGTGAGGACCCATTCTCCAAGTGGAAAAGAAATGGGTCTGGGATATCAATGATTGCAGTAAACAATTTGTTGAAACAATAAAGTATTAATGAAACCAGATTGGTGGTGAGTGGTCAATCAGTATCATTCAAAAATCCTAATCAGAATATTATTGGTCATTCCCAGAATGTTATTTAAAATAATTCAATCCGTAAAAGAAGCCTTCCAGCTTGGCTGGCTTTTGGCACGCAGCAACGGCTCCAGGCCAAATTGTAAGAGAGAAGCGGCTGCGTGGGGAACGTGGTACAACCTTATGATGTTAAAAACCTTACCTCTATAAATTGGAGATGGCCAATGATATGGTGAATTTCTCCAACTCAATCCTGCAACAAGAAATGAAAGGAGGCATTAATCAAAGACATGTAGTAGTTTTTACCTTATAATGCGAAAGTATAGTAAGTAAAGTGTTTACCTTTGAAGTGCAATTCACCATCACCGAGTTGTTGAAGGGAGAATGGGGTGAGCCAAAAATGAATTGAAATTGCACACCATCGAAGAAGATTGTACAAGACATAAATTTACAACAAGTGTCAACTAAATATACCATGTCTAAAGGACTGAAACAAAGAATACATTTAAAGAAACATATATATGTGTGTGTGTGTGTGTGTGGGTGGGTTGGGGGGAATAAGATATTGTGGCCTACATTGTACTTCAACACTCATCTTCCTATTATTGGAAGGTTACAGGGTGAGTTTCAATCAGCAAGAAGGTTCATTCAATTGGTTTGTGGGTTCACAATTGATTCAATGTGGTTGCCCAAAGAAACTATAGGAATCCAATTTCCCTCAATAGATATAGTTTCCCTCAATAAAATGCATTGAATGATTCCCACTGGGTGCCCTTGAGATAGTAGGCCATTCATACATCGAGAGAGTAGAGTAGTACCCCACCGTCCAAGGCTCCACCACCACCCAAGCTTCTTTATCGACTAGGGCTTCGCCCACAACCTAATGAATATAGGGCGGTGGGCATAGCCCTAGAGGTCATGAAGCATAGGGAAATTGTGAAGTGCAAGGTGGCAGGTGAAGCCCTCGATGTTTATAATCTTGGGTGGTTAGGAGCCTTGGTCAGTGGGGTCCGCTCTTCTTTGGTCAATGGAGTTGGGGCCCCAGGTGGTGGGGGCTTGCCCCCCTCATTTTGACTAAAGAACATCACATTCCAAAGAGGTGTTCCCCAAACATAGTGATTTTAACAAATAGCCACATTCAAGAAGGAGGACGGAGCCAATTAACCTAAGTACCATAAGCCTCCCCAAGCGATAATTAAGAGAAGCTATATATATACCAACATATTTAGCACTTAGAGAAGATTGGGTGTAACAATCACATTGTATGGAACATAAATGCATTGACATTCATAAATAGTACAAGTTGAAACCCCAGATACTGAATTACAGGGTAGTGGGTGACAAAAATTTATAGTGAACACAACTGATCTATATTCCTAGGCATATAGAATAAAAAACCCCTAAAATTAATCTAAAATGACTCGACATTCATAAATAGTGTAAGCTGAAACCCTAAAATTGAGTTATAGGTTATTGTGACAAACATTGGCATCGCATAAAACATATTTGTATTTTGAGGCATAAAGAATATAAATGAAAAACACAATGTAAATAGCATCAGGGTGAAACCCCAGACATTTACAGTTTTGTGAAAAATATATGCATAGCATACAATAGATTGGAATTTGTAGTCATAAAGAATTAGTATAGAATTGTTAGGCATTGGTAGGCATTAATAATTGATTTGAAATCGCTTGATCTTGTGCAGGTAGAGTGTGACAATCACATTTTATACAACAAAATCTTGCAATTGCATGCCATGTACATATGTTGGCATATATATAGATATATGACAAAAAAACTATGATATGAATATCGTATTTATTATATATGTGTGTGCGTGTTAGTTTTAATGTGGTCTTCATTTCAGCCATATCAAAATGAAAGACACTGGTATAGGCTAGTGAGGTAAAAAGCCTCACCTAAAAGAGAAAGGAAGCTTTCGAGAGTGCAAAGCTGAACAATAAATCATGCAAATCCCTATAATGAATCATGGAGAGATGAACATGTATGGGTGCGTAACCAAACGAAGACTCCAAAATAAACACAAATAAAAGGAATGACAATGAGCGGGAAATGGGAGAATTTGGAGAATGAACCTTGATCCTGAATTAGGCGCTTATAAGGCCAAGTAATTGTGAAGGAATGCGTAAGGCAAGTTGCCTAGTGGAGGTAATGAAGAAGGTAGTAAGCGAATAATGCTCTCAACTAGACGTTCCGAGTGGGGAAGGAATGTAATTATATACATATACATATATATGCATATGTATATACAATTACGTATACATATACATATACATATATGTATATACATATATATAAATACACACACACACACACACACACACATATATATAACTACATATATAATGAGTATGTATATGTACATACATAAGAAAAAAATAATACAATTGGATGAAAAAATATCTTCAAAATGAGAACCAATGAAACCATTTTCATATTTTGGAATATCAAACAAATATAAAAAAAAATTGCAGTATGAATGTTTGTGCAATGATGAACACACAAATAGGAGTGCATGGTAGAAAACCCTGTAAAGGACAACTAGTCAAACCCTATCCATATTTCATAGTGAGAATTAAGTAGACAAAGAAAATTGTAGAGTGAATTATTGTGCAACACAGTCTCTATTTATATGCAAGTGATATACATTGATATACATTGAAAGGAGTCTTAATTTAATAGAAATGAGCCCTTCTTTTGTAATAAGATGAATAGTGATATACATACATAGAAGTCTTATCTATTCAAGATATACATGATGTGCATGGATCAAATCATCCATGATTTATCGTGTATATTTTGAATAGATTAGGCTTCTTTCAATGTATATCACTATTTGTAGATGTACCTTTATGGCACATCTAAACCTTTTTTAGTGCACAAGTGGACTTTCTAGGCCTCTCTAGTGAATTGGCAGGAAGCCAACAAAAAATAGGTGGTAAATTTGAATTGTTAAGGATTGGGGAAGAGTCATTACTTGGACTAGGTACTAGGAGAAGGGTGGATTACTTAGGAAGGGAACTATTGTGCAATGAAGAACATAATAATAGAATTGCAAGGAAAAATATCTTCAAAATGAAAAGCAGTGAAAGCATTTTCATATTTGGGAATAACAAAAAAATATTAAAGGAAAGTTGCATAGTTAAAGTTTGTGCAATGATGAACACACAAATACAAATGCATGGCAGAAAACCCTCTAATTGTGAACCACCGAAACCATTTCCATAAATTTGGTAGTGTAAGAGAGGGGAACCACTGCATGCAAGACCCCAAGTCATAGAGGGTCAAGACGCGATAGGCTACCCTAACTTACCTCAGCTAAGTGTATGTTTAGGGTAGGAGGATGAGAATGATGAGGATTTTTAGGGTCCTACGATCACTCTACAATCCAAATTTCAAAGTGGGGCTAGGCAAGTCAATTTTTAGGTCCAACTCTACACCTCAGGGAGCTCTCTGCCTAAGGACGCCAGCACGGACTTCAAATGACAGTGTGACACATTGGCATCTTAGAAACACATTGTAGTCTGTATGACTAGACAACAACTGAGACAAGGTTAAACGCACTAAAATGACCTATCAACCTAGCTACTTAACTAAAAGGCCAGAATGATGTAACTAAATAGGTTAAGTAATCTCAAATGTTATAAAGCAGATAAGCAAAAGTGATAAAGATGAGGAGAATATCACCAATGAACTCGTTCTCCAACTGATCCTCTAAGTGCTCACACACCTACACACAACAAGAGAGAGAATTTTGGGGGTGGCTGTATAGGGGTCTGCCTCAGTCAGACCCCTGTTTAGGTGTTTCCACCTCCACAGACAGCTAATGGAAAAGAGATAAAGAAGTGATAAAAACACAAGCGCTACAAATAATACTATGCTACTCAACCAAATGATAGAGGAGAGGAGAGGGAAGCTTACCACCTCCACCAAGAGCACTCAAGGATGCTTTGGGGAGAAATGAGAGGAACTCAAGCCTCTACTACAATGGCATGGTCCCAAACTTGCTCTACCGACATGATGGAGTGTGATATTGCTGCTATGGAATGCTTGGAATGGTAGAATGTGAGTGCAAAATGAGCTTGAAGTGATGTAGAGTTCTTCCAATATTCATCCAACCTCCATCCAACCTCCAAATGCAAGTTCAAAGATTGATTATGAAGGAATGAGGAAGGAAACGACCATAGTCGGGTCGAGTGGCCAAAGGAGGCATTACAACTTCGTTGCCAATGGGAAGAGTAACGCCTCTACTGGCTCAGCTGTAGGAATCTGCCAGGGACATAAGCGTGCCACACAGACATCTGCGCACCGCGTGGGCGTCCCTCACATACACACAAAATGGGCACCAAGTGGACTGTCATCAATAGGCTTAACTGAATTTAAGCCTCCAACTTAGGTTTTCTAAAGTGTAATAAGGAAAAAAGGGGAATTGCACCTAGGGTGCAAATTCACTCTTATATAGGTAGTGTCAAATCAAATATAAAAAGCATTTCACAGAGTGAACTATTGTGCAAGGAAGAACATAATAATAGAATTGCATGCCAGAATATCTTTGAAATGAAAATCAGTGAAACCATTTTCATATTTTGGAATAACAAACAAATATTAAAGGAAAATTACATAGTTAAATTTTGTGCAATGACGAACACACAAATACAAGTGCATGGAAAAAAACCCTCTAATTGTGAACCACCAAAACCCTTTCCATATTTGGTAGTAACAATCAAATATAAAAAGCATTTTAAACAGTGAACTATTGTGCAAGGAAGAATATAATAATACAATTACATGGAAAAATATCTTCAAAATGAAAACCAGTGAAACCATTTCCATATTTTGGAATAACAAACGAATATTAAAAGAAAATTATAGAGTTACAGTTTGTCAAATGAAAAACACATGAATAGAAGTGCACGACAGAAAACCCTCGAAATGAGAAACAATAAAACCCTATGACTATTTCATAGTAACAGTCAAATATAATAAATGAATTTGCATTGTGAATCATTGTGTAATCAAGAACACATTAATACAAGCGCATGCAAGAATATCTTGGATATTAAAACTAGTAACCATTTTCATATTTTGGAATAACAATGTAATAATGAAAAACTAGTTAAACCCATTCCATATTTCCATATTAAACCAGTTAAAATAGTTAAACCCAGTTAAGAATAGAAGTTCATGGTAGAAAACCAGTGAAACCCTTTCCATATTTCATCAAAAAAACCTAATAATAATGAAAAACTAGTTACACTGTTATCATATTTGATGTCGACACAATGGAACCCTTTTCATATTTCATCGTAGGAAACAAATATGAAAAGCACAATGCAAAGTAAAATGTTGTCCAATGGAGAACACAAGATTACGATTGCATGGACGAATATATACGAAATGAAAAAAAGTGAAACCCTCCCCACATTTCCTACCATTAATCATTTTCAAAGATAAATTTGCGCAATAAAATTTTGTGCAAAAAATAACAAAATGATATAAGTGCATGGTAGAATACCGTCAAATTGAAAGACACTAATACAAACTGAGTGAGGTTAAAAACCTAACCTAAAAGAGAAAGGGAGCTCTCAAGAGTGTAGAGATGAACAAAGAAGCGTGGAGAGCTGAACCAGTATGGGTGCATAACGAGAAAAACAATCCAAAGTAAACACAAACAAAAGGGATGAGAATGAGTGGGATATGCGAGAATGTAGAGCATTGAATGAACCTTAATCTCTTTTTTACGCACTTGTCAGTACGACTAAATTTGGAGGGACATGTAAGGAAAGTTGCTTAGTGGAGGTAACAAAGGAGGTGGTGAAGAGTTAATTCTCTAAACTAGTTGTTTAGGGTGGCAAGGTTGTCGGAAGTCACACGTCGATCAATCCAAAGCACATAGATTTGTGTGCTGACTAAGGTGGTTGATGGGCTTGACTTTCAGGGGAAGGGAAAAATGGGTCCATTTTGAACATCGTGGATGAATCAGTGTGTGATAGGTGGTGGAGTGCTTGAATTTTTTTTTAAAATAAAACCTAGCAGATGCACAAGTGGCAGGGTGATGTGGTGGGATTTTTTTTTTTTTTTTGGTCCATGTGGCACTCCATGTGGACCTCTAAAGTTAGGGTGCCCTACTTTGGGCCCCTCTCCCCTATATGCTTGTGTTACATGCGTCCAAAACAAATAATTTTTTAATGAGGTCATTTTTATTTATTTTTCAATGGAGTGGACAATGAGTCAGTAGAAACACAAAAAAAAAATATAATTATTGAATTATTATTTGCTTAGAAAAATATGGAAAGAGAGTAAAGGTACAATTAGATTTCAAACATTATGTCCCACTCAAGCACATTGTTGAAATGAAAAGGTTTGAGATAAAAAAATAATGTAACCTTAGAATTTTGTAATTAATGTTTAAAATAATTAGGAAAAATATATATTAAACTAGAAATCACATCTTGGTGTGAAATGAGGATGCCAAAGATGTGTGGAAGGTCAATTAGGGAAAATTTTGGTGTATATTTTACATGCATTTGTGTAGTACATGCGAGAGATAATTAGGCTCCATTACCAATAGGCTCATGTTATGTTTTCAATAGGGAGAGAGGGAGAGAGAAGGAGAGAGAGGGAGAAATAGGGAGAGGTAGAGTTGGAAGAACGAGAGAGAGAGAGGGATAAGTAGATAGAGATAAGGGATAGAGATAGAGATAGAGATAGAGATGGAGGAGAGGGAGAGATCAAGAGAGAGGAGAGAGTGATAGATAGATATGAAAGAGATAAATATATAGAGAGGGAGAGAGAGGGAGATAAAAATATAAAGATAGAGATAGGAAGTGATATATAGAGAGAGGTGGAGAGGGAAAGACAAATATAAGGGTAGAGAGATGGAGAGATATGAGATAAAGATAGAGGGGGAGATGGAAGAAGAAATATAGAGAGATAGAAATAGAGAGGCAAAGAGATATTGATATAGAGGTCTAGGAAGAGGGGGGAGAGAGAGCTAGATAGGTAAAGAGGGAGACATGGATAGAGATAGAGGGGGGAAGAAGGAAGATAGAGGTAGATATGAAGATAGAGGAAGAGAAATAGTTAGAGAGATAGAGAGAGGTATATGGAGAGAGATAAGGAGATAAAGAGGAAGAGATAGAGAGATAAAAAAATTGAGATATAAAGAAATATCGAGAGCGCCGAAGGGGGAGAGAGATACAAAGAGGCGTATAGAGAGATAACCAAATATACATCCACTTACAAGGATCCAAATGTGACTAAAAAAACCTTTGAATTATGATGATAATCAGGATCCATTACCAACAAACTCATGTTATGTTTGCAATAGGGGAAGAGGGAGAGAAGTGGAGAGATAGGGATAAAAGAGGGAGAGGGAGAAATAGAGATAGAAATAGGAAGTGATATATAGAGAGTGGTATATGGAGAGAGAGAGAGAGAGAATGTGAGATGGAGTGAATAAGAGAGAGATAGAGATAATGAGATATAGGTAGAGAGAGAGGGAGGGATGGAAATGAGATATAGAGGGGGAGAGAGATAAAGAGATATAAAAAGAGAAGTAGAGATAGAGAAATATAGATGGATAGAGGGAGAGTAGAAATAGGGGGAGAGAAAGAGAGAGAGATAGAGATATATGGGAAGAGAAAGATAGACATAGATGTATATATATGGGAAGAGAGAGGAAGAGATAGAGATAGATACTGGGATAGGGAGGAGATGAGGGAGGGACAGATGGAGATAGATAAAGAGGGAGGAGATAGAGATAGGGGAGAGAAAGGGAGATATATAGGTAGATGAGGGAGGGATTAAGAAGAGGGGAAAGAGGGAGAGAGAGATAGGTAGATGAGGAGGTGAGAGAGAGATTGGTAGAGGAGGGAGAGAGAGAGAAGGGTGGGAGAGTGATACATAGAGGAGGGATATAGGTAGAGGGCGATATAGAGAGATGGATAGGGATATGAAAAGAGATAGAGACGTAGGGAGAGAGATAGAGAGATGGAGGTAGATAAAGATATGAATAGAAAGAGATAGCAAGGAGTGAGAGGGAGATGGAGAGAGAAATAAAGATATAAATATAGAGTATGAGAGATAGAGATAGTGATAAATATTGCCATAACATTGGAAGTGGAAGAAAGTTTTTTGGCTTGAATTAATAATTACCTTTATTTTTTCGTTAGAGGGAATTGTTATGCAGTTTCGCTATATGTTACCATGGTGAATCACTCTTTGGAAAATACCAATTAATAATTTATTTTGTCAAATGGAAACAATATCTTTCATTCCCGTCATTTGCTACATTTAACACCAGTTTTTCAAAGAATAGATAGATTTTCTTGTCACCATTAATCACTCCCTTACTTTATGCTAGCCCAATTTACAAGCTCTTTGATCAAAACAATAATAATTTTATATTTGTATTTGATTATTTATATTATAGAAAAAATAATATAACAATAGTATAATTTTTATATAAAATATTATATATAATAATAAGTATAATTATATTAGATATAATTTAATATGTACTTATAAAATATATACTAAATATTAATTTTATTTTTGTATATTTATATTTAATACTTTTTAATATAAAATAATACCTTTTAATTAATAAATAAGTGTAAGAAGTGTTACCAATGAAAAATGATTGGAGGTTTATTTGGCAAAATATTTACTAGGTAGCCGGCTAGTAAACGAAAAACCTTTGTGAATAATGTAATGACACATGAAACATAAACAAATATAAAATATTTGGGCCATTTTCCTAAATAACACACTATGAAGAGTGGAAAAATGCATATGAAGACAATAAGATCCATTGTCAATTGGCAATGACACACATCTTGCTACTTTAAAAAGACAAGAATTACTTTTACGACAAGTGAAAAATACATCAAGTGTCCTTTAATTTTATATTATATATAATACAATATATAAATAATATATTTAACTCTATTATATTATTATAATATTATTATTTATATATTATTTAATATACAATATTATGATATTTAGTATATTTATAGTTTAATTATATAATATATATATTAAATATTATAAAAAGTATATATAATAATATATTAGATATCATATTATTAATTATATATATATATATATGATATAGCATATATTAATATATAATATTTAGTTGGTATGAGTTTTCCACAATCCTTGAAATTGTATTGCTAGTTTTTGGATTCAAATGTATATAAAATATTAATATAATATATAAATAATTTATAAATATAATAAATAAATTATTTTATGTATATATTAAATATTATAAAAAGCATATAATATTATATTAGATATCATATTATTTATTATATTTATATATTATATTATATAGGATATAATATATTACTATATAATATTTAGTTGGTATGAGTTTTAAAATGCTTTTACATTTTACTTTTTACTCTCTCATACTATTAGATTTTGATTATAGGGAAGTGACTGATCCTTTTCTTATTGTATTTGATATTATTTTTTATCTGTGTAGGATCTAGACTAGATTGCAGTATTTAAATGCTTAACTTTTACAATGATTATTTCAAGTCAATTAAATCAAAATTAACTTAAGGAAATAACAGAATGAAAGTAATAACAAGGTGATTTAACAGAAAGAAAGGAAATGAGCGACAAAAAGAGAGAGAAGAAGAGAAGTGCAAACAGTTGATAACGGAGTTCGTCACGAAAGTGACTACGTCTCTGGGTCCACTCCAATAGAGAGACCGATCCGATTAACTCCAAAATCGATTACAAAGCACCACAATCATTCTCCAAGCACTTCGGCAGCATAACAGCGCTCTGACGTGCGAGAATGACTCAAAGAATCTCCACAAGACCTCTCTTTCGATTATCTCCATAGCTTCAAGACTTCATCACCTGAAAGAAACTTGATCTCCTCTCTCACCTTACACCCCTTTTTATACAAAGAATTTTATCAAATTGGTTACTAACCAATTGATTTGCAAATATTCACCTTATCTCTCCAAAATACACAAAAATCTCCTTTACATAGTAAAAATATTTTAAAAATCCTCCCTTAAAATCCTTACTAAAATCCCCTATAAATTCTATGCCCTTCAATTATTCATTCTCGGGATAATATGGTTTTGGTGGTTTGATTTAATCCGGGTTTGATTTTATGTTTGTTTGAAAATAACCTTTAAAAGGTTATTTTGGTTAAAAATTTCAAACAAATTGCGGTTATTAAAAACCCGCATATCATATATTATAAATCCTATCGTTGGCGTAGCGGTGGCTAATTTTTTTGGGACCCGGCCGGTTCGGGGTTCCAACCCCCGACCGTCCATTTTTTTTAAACCAAATTTCAACAAATCTATAACAAAAACAAACCTGCTGACATATATTGTTAAGCACGGATGTGTAGGCGAGTTGGGCGCCGGCCGCTGCGGAGAGTGTAAGGTTTGGGGTTCGAATCCCCCAACCTTCATATAACTTTTTAACAAACCAAACCAATTCCAAAACCGCCGACTAACGGAGGAGAAAGAGATAAGAGAGCCACGTCCCGCACCAGGAGGGTGCCACGTGGCAGATTCCGATTGGCTGACAGCGATGACCGGACTGCTGACGGGATGCCGAGTAGGATGATGACGTGTCGCTGACTGTGATGATGACTGTACCTGCCACGTAAGCTGTCGTGTGTACGGATGCCACGTGTCGTCATCCAATTGGTTCTGTACAATTACTCAGCCGCCACGTGTCATGCCCAAATTTGTCCACTTGTATTCCGTACAGTACGGACTAACTGCTGACGTCAGCATCCGTACGGTCCACCTCAACAAGTCAACTGCAAACTTTGACCGCTGATAAGTTGAGCCTCCGATGTCGGATTTCGACGAAACGAACGTTGCCGGAATCATCTCAACGAGCTCTTTGACTTGACACTACTTCCGTTGACTTCCGAAACATCCATTTTTTTCGCTTCCTGGATGCCCCTGATTCCAGTTTGACCCGAGGTTTGACTGGCCATAACTCGTGCAAACGGACTCCTTTTCGCTCCGTTCGAGTTGCATTGGAACCAGGACACTGAGATCTTTCTGATGGTGCTAATTTTGGAGAGAAATGGAACACTTCAATTTCCACTGAAAAATGTCCACCGGATCAATTTTGGATGTGGGTTCTTAAACTAACTCATTTATTAAGAAAAGTGGGTGCTAAATTATAGGAGGAAGTTATATATTTTTCTATCGGCTAAACTCTTGCACCCCCTCATGCAAGTACTAGTAGATATAATATATATTTTTATTATATGTAAATAATATATTATATATTACATTATATTCTCAAAACAAAATTATACATATTAACATTTAAATCAAAATACAATATTTTAAATTATACATATATATATATTTGATTGGTAAGTGAGTTTTATAAAGATACTGGAAATAAGACTGGCCAACACCAGTTGAGATCACAAAAGAGGGATCTCATCCCCATGCATGGAGCTATATCTAATTTATATGGCCATGATTATTTTGGACCACTCAAATATCTGCCTACTTGTACACATTTTCATCCTAGATTAAAAGACAATAACTGACCTACAATACCAACTGCCCATCTACTCCTATGCATAGCTCATATTCCAAAAACGGTCCATATCAATTCAATTTATGAAATAAGTTCCTGGTAGCCTGCTGAATGTTGACACCTAGTTCTACTTGAGAACCCAACTTATTTTTTATTTCCTTTAATTTGAGGATAAGCTTTTCTTTTTTTTGCGCTTTAAGCCTATCAATTTCCCCTTCATTCTGTTGTTGCATTTTGTTGGAAGCATCCCCATTTTGACTGAGGTTCGACCTCTTCTTTTCTTTACTGTTTTCCAATCATTTCCCACATCTCTATCAGTTGAGTCCTTTAAGACTTGTGTTGGAGCCTGAGGGGAACAACACTCAACTGTTGTGGAATTGGAACCTTCACCTGCTACCATTGAGCCTTGAGAAGTAGCTTCATTTCCATTAACATGAGTTAATTCCTGTTCAAATTATGAGTGTTTAGGAGCCTCATCAAACTTCACCTCAAACATGTTCTCACAATTTTTGAGTGAATTGAACACAAAATAATGTTTGGGAGTAGCATCTTTCCACCAAGATGCCACTTGTTTTGTTTGAGATTTTATATTTGGGCAATCTACTGCCATGTGACCAATTTTGTAGCATCTTCTACACCTGAATGTTACTCCTTTGTAATCCAATGATTGGCGTTGATTGTTACCATTCACATTCAAGATGATTTCAGCTAGTAGGGCTTTGGAGGTGTCCAACTCAACTAGGATCCTAGCGAAGGTTGTGTGAATGTAATCTCTTGAATTTGCATATGAACATATGAAATTGCCAAGGGTAATTCCAATTGTTGCAAAATAGGATTCAAACCAATAGTGGAGGGGGAGATTTGGAAGGTGGAGTCCATGATTTTGAAATCCACTCATGTAGCATTGGAAGATGAGGCCAAAATTGGATGAACCTACCTATTAACCCATTCTCAAAAAGGAACTATTCATTTTCATGCAATTCCTTCAGTAAAATGGCATCAAAATTCAATTTCAAAGGTTCCTATGAGCACTAAACAACCCTCTTATAGGTTATACCTGAGAATTTTGAATTCGATGAGACAGTAGGGGTGACAACCCCAGTGCTTTCTAATGGGGCACCAGACCGAGGGACAATCACAAATCGCAACTTGATTCCTTGCCTATTTTTTAACACATCTAAGAAAGAGAGATTTGTCCCAGGTTCAGCTCCAAAAAGTAATTTGTTGGCAGTCGTCGCGGATCCTAAAGAATCACCAGCTGCCAGACACCTAACCCCACACCTATCTTGTGAGCCAACACTAGCAGAAAGTGGTGCAGATGGGTCATTTCGCACAGAGGCCAGTAAATGTGTGCCCCTGTTGGACAATAGCTTTGATGGTCCAAGAGAAAGCACCTTATGGCATTGCAAGGGATAAGAGGCGACATCAGGGGAATTTTGTGTAATCAAAGAAACCTCTAATCATAGATTAAGAGAAGCCTTGGCTAAGCTAGGGCACATAACGAGATGCATATCGAGGACTTCTGAAGCACTATTAGATCGAGCCCCAAACTAAATTTTTTTCCATCAATCGAGGGTCAAGGAGAGGCACCAACCAAATCACCTGAGCACCCACCCCAACCATAGCCTGAGCATTATCGCCATTACAAGAAGAAAACAACACATTAATGGAAGGATTCCAACCAATTTTTTCCTGTAAACATGTGCTCACCACCAGACGATCTCCCAAAGAAACATTAGTAGAAGCCTTTCCGCAACCATGGAAAGCACCAATGGAGCCAAAAACTTCAGAAGCACTCGCAACCCTAGCAGAACGAAAATTTGGTAGCGATGCCATAAGTTAGTATTATTTATTATATTTATATATTTTATTATACAAGATAGAAATAATTATTATTTATTATATTTATATTTTATTGAGAATATGATTCATATTTAATTTTTTACAAAATTTCTTCTCAAAATAAAATTATACATTTTTTTTTTTTTAATAAAAGGGGTAAAAACTTTATTGAAAATTAGAACAAAGCATTACATAGTAGCAAAGGGCCAAAGCCCCAGGAACCAACATAAACCACCAGAAAAGCCAGGAACAAAATCACCCTTCCCCAATACCACTCCCATCCTCAACAAGAATCCTCTCCAAATCCTGACATAACTCACGGGAAACCTGCTCCCACCCATCGATCTTCCCACCATCTATATTCTTCGACGCCCATTTGGCCAGACAATCAGCTGCCCTATTCCATTCCCTTGGAATATGGACAAAAGATACCGACTCCATCAAAGAGCTAACCTGTAATATCTGCTGCACCATCATAGCCAATTGCCAGCTAACATCAAAAATCTTCGTTTCATGAAGTAAATTGACCAAGACCTGAGAATCAGACTCACAAATAACCTTACGCCACCCTAAAGCATACGCCCGCTTCAAGGCATAGAGGATAGCCAAGCCTTCCATCCTGTTGACAGTCTGTATCCCTTCATTAGCGGAAAAAAGAATACCACCAATCCTGAAGAATCCCTACCAACCTCGCCAATCCCAACGGGTCCAGGATTTCCCCTAGATGAGCCATTTGTATTAATCTTCAGAAAGCCAGCTGGAGGGGGCAACCAACTCCCCACCCTTTGAACTTTTTTCTTCACACGCCTACCTCTCCTGACGCACACAGATGCCGAAGATAGCCCCTGAATGCCCAACCGATCAACCATCTCAGCATCTCCTTTCTCTAACGGCAGCACAATCTCACCTTTAGCTTCAACCGTCTCCTGGATCATTCCCACAATTCTAAACCAAACTTGTTGAATCCCCAATTTTTCACCCCGAAAGATTCTCTGATTCCTTTCCAACCAAACTTGCCAAAGTAGAAAGATGGGACCAACATACCAAACATCCTGCAAGAAAGAGGCCGAGGAGGGGGGCCTCCCCAGACTATTCCAAAACTCCACCAGGGAGGAGGCATGAAAGCAAGGCCTTTTCCAAACACTCCACCAGAAATGCCAGAGCTGTAAGGTGAAGGGACAATGGAAGAACAAGTGAGGAGAGTCCTCCTCCCCACACCCGCAGAGAACACACCTAGAAGGGCCTGAAAAACCTCTCTTTCGGATATTATCCCAAGTCAAACACCTATTCCAAGCCAAAGTCCAAATAAAGCAATTACACTTTGGCCAAGAAAACTTATTCCAAACTTTCTTCCACCAATGAACCTCCACCCCCTCAATCTGCTGGGAAAGCAACTCCTGATACCCAGAAGAAACGGTGTAAGCACCCTTGGGATTAGGAAACCAAGCCAACACATCCTCATCCACGAGGGAGCTACAACTTCGACAAGAAAGAATGTAATGAAGCTCAGCGCACTCCTCCTCCATACCAGCAACAGGCCATTCCTCAGGATTCTTCCATCTCGCCTCCACCAACTGCCCCTGAAAAGAAAGAGACTTAAAGTCACACACCCTCGACCATCCAGCTTCACAGAACCTCTGGCACAAAGTAAGCAAATGAGGATACTGAGAAACAATGGGAGGGTGACCATCCCAAGCGTCATGCCAAAAATGGGCCTCAGACCCACTCTTGCAAATCCAGAATAAGCCACCCTTAACGAGCGCAACCCCTTTCTTGAGAGTATTCCAAATCACAGATCCCTTACCCGTCAAGCTGTAACGAGGGATATCACTTTGAGGAATCCCTGGATAGTACTTCTGAGTCAAAATTCTGGCCCACACCGGTCCTGTTCCACACACCAATGCCAATACAATTTAGCAGCCAGAGCCGTACCTGACAGCAACGACTGCCTTAACCCAAGACCACCAAACTGTTTTGGGCTACAAACAACATCCCATCTAACAAGACTCCACTTGGAGGACAATAAACTACCAGCCCATAAAAATTGTCTTGCTAAGGAATCAAGATCCCTAACAAAACCCATCGGCGCCACCTGAATCATACACCTATAAAGAGGGAGAGCCTGAACCACAGATTTGAGCAATTGAACCCGACCCGCAAAAGACAGCCAGCGAAGGGTCCAATGAGTGACTTTGACATGAAATTTTTCTAGAATAGCCTGCCAAGAATCCCTAGACTGCCTACCAACTGAAATAGGAATCCCAAGGTAGGTCAGCGGGAGATCCCCAATCTGAAATCTGAGAATATGAGCAATTCTCCTCTGAATGGAGTTGGAGTATTGAAGAAAAAAATGGAAGACTTGCCCTCATTAATTAACTAGCCCGATGCACAAGATAAACATCCAACACCTTGCACATGTTTGAAGCCTCCCTAATAGTAGCCATGCCCATCAAAGTAGTGTCATCCACAAACTGTAAGTGAGATTGCACTGGTAAGCCACCTCCCCATTGCCATCCCTGAATGAGGCCCCCCTCCACATTCCTTTTTATCAATCGTCCCAAACCTTCCACCAAAAGAAGAAACAAGTAAGGAGAGAGGGGGTCACCCTGCGTAAACCCCGAGAAGCACCAAAGAGTTCAGAGTGCTCCCCATTAATCAAAATAGAGAAAGAAACTGAAGTCACACAACTCATAACCCAGCGTATCCACTCCTCCTCAAAACCAAAGGCCCCCAGAACCTTTCGGAGGAAGGACCATCGAACTCTGTCATAAGCCTTAGCCATGTCCAGCTTGATGAACATAGCCTTATCTTTGGAGTTGGCCATAGAATGAATAGTCTCTGTAGCAATAACCACCCCATCCAAAATCTGGCGGCCCGCCACAAAACCACTCTGTTCCTCAGAAATCAGCAGCGTAAGCCACTTTTTTAACCTATCAGCAATCAACTTAGAGATAATTTTATAAATAACATTGCAAAGAGAAATGGGGCGAAATTGACTTAACCGATCAGCCCCATCACCCTTGGGGATGAGAGCAAGGAAGGTAGAATTTAGGGCCCGAAGCATTTGCTTATTCTTTTGAGACTCTTGAACAACTGCCAATAAATCCAGCTTGATAATCTCCCAAAATTCCTGGAAGAACTCAATCGGGAAACCATCTGGACCAGGAGCTTTACCCTTCTTCATCTGGAAAACAGTCTTCTCCAACTCCTCCAGCGAAATATCACTCATAAGATGCTCCTTCATCTCCCAAGAGACCAAAGAAGGAATACAAGAGAGGACCTGAGCCTCTTCAACTGAGTCCCCCTGCGAGTCCTCCCTGAATAAAGAAGCAAAATACTGCACAACTTCATTTGAGATATCCTGAGTAGAAGAAAGAACCTCTCCCCTGTCAGTCACCAAAGCCGAGATAGAATTACCATGACGTCTGGCCTTCACCGAATTGAAGAAGAAGGCAGTATTCTTGTCTCCCTCCTGAAGCCACTCAATCCGAGCTTTTTGTTTCCAGTAGATTTCCTCCCTCAGCTCCCACTCCTCTAGAGCTTTCAATGCCCTAGCCTCGTCCCGCAACAAATCCTCAGACACCCCATCCTCCCTAATCAACCTAGTAATACCATTCAGCTCAGCTTGTGCAGCAAGCTTCGCATGGTAAATGTTTCCAAAGCATTGTCGGTTCCACCGTTTAAGCTGATACTTAACATATTGAAGGAGCTTAGCAAAATTATACATTGCAGTACCATAAGTAGGTCTACCATACCTCCACCATTCAGCAACACATCCATAAAGGTCAGGGTCCCGCAACCACATTAGCTGGAATTTGAAGGTTGGTGTTCAAGGCACCCGAGCAGAAGAGATAACTAGCTTTATAGGCCAGTGATCCTGAACCTCTCCAATCTAATATCTCAGAACTAGAAGACCACATTCCCCCGACCCAAAAGCAGGAGACCATGAAACGATCCAGTCGTTCAGCAATGCAACTGTCACCCACCCTTCTGTTGTTCCAAGTAAACTGACCATTGCTAGGTTTGATATCAACAAGATTGAGAGCTGATATATTGTCCTGAAACAACAACGCAGAAGGCTCTAGTCTTGCAATACCACCCCATTTCTCAGCTAATTCAGTAATAGCATTAAAGTCACCTGCAATGATCCATGGCTGATAGGGAAATAGGCTACGAACAAAATGGATATTTGTCCATAAAAGAAGTTTACCCTGGAACTCAACAGGTGCATAAACATTGGAGAAAAGAACAGACTCTCCCGACTCAAAACACAAAGCAACCATGGATAAAGAGGACTTGAAGGATAACCACCACAAAGGTTGAATCTTCTGAGGGTTCCAGAAACAAGCCACACCCCCCGAGGATCCCTGAGCCCCAATACACTGGCATTGACCATTCTTCCACAACTTAGGCACTAAACCCATCATGCACTCAACAGATAACTTGGTCTCCTGAAGAAAAAGAACATCAGGAGAATGACTTCTTACCAACTCACGAACAACTTTTTGTCTAGGGCCACTGTTCAAGCCCCTTACATTCCATGAAATAATGATCATTTAAAAGGAGTCAAAAAATGAGAATCCAGGGTCTTGACAGACCCTGACTCCACCAAAGTCTCCCCCATCATCTTAATCTTTTCCAAATCTTTCTTCCTGCCAAGTTTAGCGATTTTCTCCAACCCCCCCTTCTTGCCATCCTTTTGCAAAATGCCCAGTTGAGGAGAAGGCTTGCTACTTTTAGCCACATCCGATCCAACATTCCGCGCAGGAAAGGAAGTGCCTCCATCCCCCTTCCCCAACTCAACATTTGGATCCGACAACACCTGAGCCCCAACCTACACATCAGTGACCATAGGCATGACAGACTCCTCCTGTGGAGCAGGAGGAGTAATGGAAGTGTGATCCTCCAGGCCAGAACCCACCACACCCGAATCCACACTTATTAACCCTGGATTAACTTCCTGCTGACCCAAATCATCCAGGACCTCAAACCTGTTAAAAGTATCCTCATCTTGTCTCTCCATCAAAGTCCTTTTTTGACCTCTATTTCAGTTACGAGCCTTAACAAGAACATAACCCTCAACATCCACCCCCTCGACAGACACATGATTCTTCCCCTTATCAGCATTAGGGGTGTTACGAGGGTAGGTGGAGGCTGAGGCACCACAAGCTTAGCCTTTGGGCATCTACGCAACAGGTGACCATATTCATGATAGAGGCGACATCAGAAAGGAAGGGTCTCGTAATCCAATTGCTGCACCCAAGAATGGGAACCCGCACACATATCCAAAGCATCTGGAAAAGGTCTACTCAAATCAATTTCCACACAAATTCAAGCAAAAGTCATTACTTTCTTACCTAGGGTTTGTGTCGAAGACCCCACCGGCTTCCCAAGCATCAAAGCAAGCATGTGCAGAACATCCTCACGACAACATTCAATTGGAAATCTGGGCAACCGAACCCACACCGGAACATGATTTGGAAGCTCTTTCGAGGGATTAAAGCCTGCATGCCATGGCTTGACGAACAACCCAACTTGGTTGTGAAAATAAGGCCCCCGCTCAAAAACCCTATTGCAATCAGCCAAGCAGATAAATGTAACCATGAAAAAATTATTTGCAAGCAGCGTGACCTCCATTTCACTCTCTGGCTCCCAAGTCCTCCGAGCCCAAGTTTCCAAAAATTGTAGAGACACTCTCATTCCCAAAAATTTGTAGTACAGAGAATGCTTTGAATAATATTCAATATCCTCAGCAATCATCTCAATCGGAATCACCAATTTAGGTCTCTCTTTGCAACGCTCAAGGCAGTCGTTAATCTTCGAGATCCGAGATCCACCAGACGAATTTGATTCCATAGACCCTGTATTCGGAGAGAAGAGGGTGTTTTCAAAAACCCTCGCTCCTTGTCTTGGCGATTTCAAGCCCACCGCAACACGAAAATCCATGTCAGGTGCAACCCTAGATGGCTCACCCTGAGACATAGCCGCCAAATGGCTTGGGACAGACATGCACAGGAAAGATCTGGCCCCAGACACAACAGATCAGAGGAAACCCTCCCGTGTAGGAAAAATGGCCAAACACAACCAGGCCAAAGCTTCAAAGAATAGCCGCAACAAAAAGATTAACCCCCCCACAGAATGAAGCAGACGCCCACCCCAACCTTCGCACAAACAGAGAAAGCAAACATGAGCTAGGGCTCGAATGCCCTAGCTCAGCTCCTTGCAGTTGCAGACGGAAATGTCATCCCTACATATAAAATTATACATGTTAACATTTAAACCAAAATAAATTATTTTAAATCAAGACATGTTAGATAGGGGATTGTGTCAAGATATCACATATAGAATCAGGAGGATTTTTTCACATAATCATTCACATGCATAAGGAATGTGTGAAATGATTATACTTGATGTTGATGATTACTTTGGACCGGGTAATATGTTTTGTCGATGAATAAGCAGTGCTCAAGTGGCTTGTTCTAAATTGGGTAAAATGTTTGGCTTAAGTTAGCAGTGGAGATAAAATGGGGAAATGTACAAAATTCAAAAAGTATTGCATTTTTTTATTCTCCGTAACGATTGCACAATAGTTATTGTCAGGTTTCATGTGTGTCATAAGAACAAAGTACCTAGCAATGACTTTTGGGTGTAAGCATCAAGTGAATACAGTATGAAGCGACAGATTTGGAGCATGGGAAATATTTCATTAGGCACAATAAGGATTAAATTTGTTTCAAATACTAACATGTGATTTTTTGTGCAGGGAAGAGGTACAAAGTTTTATAAAATCATAATAAGGTGAAAGGCCTTAGACCTAAGGTGGCAGTCTAAAATTTTGTTTAGTACAAAATGTTTTAGTATGAAGCGACTGTTCCAATTTTGCATTTGTAACTCAAGCGTGCTTTCTAAAACTAAGGAATGATCACTGGATTTTTGTTCTCAACATTCTGAAAGCTTGGGTTTGTTGTGTGGTTATCGACTCTCAAACCTTGGGTTTGTAGTGTGAGTTTTCATTCTATTTATATGGTTTATTTTACATGGTGTGTGTTCACATTCAAATATTGGTTTTATGTGTGTTGTAGTTAAAATGCTCGATCGAGCATAGTATCATTTGATGGTTGACAATGATTGCATCCTTCAACCCAATATCGAGCCTCAATCCTTCAATTTAGTATTTGGGTTATGTGTTTATTAAGTTTCTTTTCTTCGGATATGGAGTATCTTCCAAGGAACTACAGAGAAAAATTTCAAGTGCATCCATGGGAGATTCCATTATCTGGTACTATAGAAAATGAACAGTTGCAACAAGTGTTCAAAGTGCATTGTCCATCTCTCTACAGTTGCATAAAATCTGTAATTGGTGAGGAAATTATCAACCCAAAGACTCAGAGGATAATTTTCCCTTCCAATATGGTATCAATCTTTATCTCCAATTTGCTTGAGTTGGTGAATGATTACCAAATGGTTTTAAGCATTGCAATAAAGTCAATAAATGAAGTGTTTATGGAAAATAATGATTTCCTTCAAAGTGTGCAAGCATATGATATTTGGAATGGTGAAGCATATCTTGGTGGAATCTTTCCAAGACACTTCCTGGTTCACAAGTCCAAATATGTAGAGCTTCTAGATGCATTTAAGATGTCAATTAAATTGGATTGTTTAGGGAATCTTTACACAACACTTTCCAAGTATCAATTTGGTTTGGAAAAGGACACAGTTTCTATGTTTAAAATAAAGTATCTTGCAATTTCCATTCTTCTGGCTCATGAGTGTGTCCCTGAAAGTCAACCAAAGAACCTTCAGCAAGTTCCCGATATTAATGTTACAGTTCATTCATAGACTGCCAATGGAGCTAATGAAGAAAGAGGTTGGTGAAAATTTAGTTCAAGGTATTGTTGTTGAGGGAGAAAATCCTTAAAGGATTGTACTACAGTTGGATATAATATCTATGAAGATATGCATATATAGTTTAGTATATAGGTAGTAATATTTCTATTTTGTGAAAGACTGATGGCATGAAAAAGGTAGCTTAATATTGTTGAGCAGCCTTCTTTTGCTATAAACATGATGGATATCTATGTAATATAGAATTTTGTCATGGCTGATAGGGGAAAAAAAGTAGATATCAAGGAAGCAATCAGTCATAGCTAAAAAAAAAAATGTCAAAGGTTTTTTGACATCTATGTAATTAAAATATCATATATATTAATATAATATATAGGCTTATAACCTTTTGATAAAAAAAATATGAAAAATTATATTACCTATAATATTATAATAATGATATATATGTTGTAATAATGAATTTATTATAATATTATAATAATGTTTAAATTTAAATTATATTATCTATATTAACATTTTTATTTTTATTTTTAAAGGGGTAAATGCTTTGGAACCAGAGCTATTAACCGGTGAGGTCACAAATGGGGGACCTCATCCCCAATATGAATTCTCAATAATTACACCCCAATGGGGTTTGAACCTTGATGGCAAGAATAATAACACAACTCAACCATCGCATCATGCCACTATTGACATTATCTATATTAGCATTATATTATTTATATCTATATCTATATTATTTATATTATATTATATTACATATATAATATTATATTACTTATATTTATATTATAATATTATATTATATTAATAAGCATGGAAATACACTACAAAATGGAAGGGTACTCAGAAAGCTTCACTCATGTCCATTCAACAAATATAATAATAATAATAATTAGAATTTTGAATATTTAACATTGACAAATTTCCTAAAATAATTTTATTCTACACACCCTCTCATCTTTTAAATTCCTCTAATGTTTTTAGTTATTTCAAGTTTCACTTGTGGATTATAATATTTTTAAATATCCTTGCTCAAACCTTGCTTGATAAGACCATTCATTAAAATATGTGCACAAACCTTGCTTGATAAGACCGTTCATTCAAATTTGTGCACAATTAATATTGTGTCGTGTTATTAATGACACGTAAGAGGAAATAAGCCGAGTTTACAAGCTTTCGATAGTAATGCATGGTAAAATTGCACAGTTGTGTTGTCCTTGAGAAAAAATGAAAATAAATGCTGTCGAGCTCTACATTTTTTACTCCGCAATTTTTATTATGTTGAATTTAGTAAATGAAATGCGAAAAGTGGTGAACGAACACTGGTGAAAGGACGAACAAATGAGAATGATGTGACCATCTTGCATCCACTTTCTAGCATTCCACGTCATTGATGACAAAAATGTCACCCATCTCAAATAGGATATGCCTTCCAAGGATTTTTTTAGTGGTGAATCTTCGTCAATTGGAAAATATTACATATCAGCCAATTCAAAATTGGCAAATAAATTGCACCCCACAGGGTGGCCAAATCGCTCGAATTTTATGATTTATCGGTCCAATGCATTTCCATTCGCCATCAATTTATTTTATGAGACATATTTAAGTTATAATTTTTCCATAAAAAAATACGCATTTGAAATGGATCGATTAATATTTTTCGCCTAGAATCTCGGAAGCATCTATTAAAACACCTACATATTCACCAATACGATTAAAACAACATTGTGTATCGAGACCCGATTAAAATTTACAAATAGTTACTTATGAGGAACCATTCCACCAATTAAAATTTACGAATAGTTGCTTATAAGGACCCATTTAGCTAATAACATTAAAAAATAATTATATTTGAGGACACATTTCACTAATTGCGATGACACCTCCATGCTAATCATAGGGCCATAATTGCCTTGAAAATTATAAAGTATGTGTTTTGTGAGGTTTAATTCACCCAACACTTAAACATATTGTTGGATAATCACACAGGATTCACAAAAAATTTAATATACCATTTAAAAATCTTGTGAAATTCGCCAAACATGGATTGATATAAATACAATTGAAACTGTCATTTATTCTTACACATTTTGTTCAATTATGAACTTGTGACCTCTTGATCTTCAAAAGTTGGACTTGGAACCTTGAATTTGATTGTAGGCAAGTTACAAACTTACAATACAGACATTCCTACATTAACGAATAACAAGTTAGTGAAAACCTAAACTTAAAGGTGAGTGATCATTTCTTTATAGTGTTATAAGATTCCTCTATCTCTTTTCCATTCTTGCTTCAATCTTAAAGATGATATTGAGTAGGGAATGGGATCTATATTCTTTGTCCTTCTTAAACAAGAAGACATTTTTTTCCAAATTTTATTTGAAGTGAGAGATCAAGATGTTGAGCAACAAGTGCAACAAGGGTAAGACTCTTTAGGGTGGTGAAGGGATTAGGAGGCCATCAAAACACCCAAAACGTAGTTACCCTATAGTCTTACTTTGGAATTGGCAATGTTTTTGATCCATCATATCAAGATGGAGCTACATCATCAACTCTTCCACCAAATATTAATGAAGAAGGCATTCACAATACCTTGCCGCCACTGGAAGGTGGGATTATCATTGAGTTAAATGAGTCAAATGAGGATGACAATACCATAGAATATGTTCCAAGGGATACCTTCGTTAGCTAGAATGAGATAATTGTCTTGGATGAAAATTCTGGGGCCGTAGATGATGTTGGTAGCAAGAAAAGAAAAGACAAATAAAAAATGAGGCACGAGTGGGAAATAACAAGGAATTTTTAGCTTGATTGGGTGTCAAAGTACCCATTCATTGAACCAGTGGAGAAAGCAAACAAATATGAACCTCCAAAAAAATGCAAGTGTATGATTTGTAGTTAGAAATGTAAAAGAGATAAGAATTTGTAGCTAAAGCTTGACACTATAGAAAAGTATATTGATAAAGTTTATGAAAAACAAATCATAGACAGAAAAGAACAATCAGTAGTACAATAGAAATCAAAGGAATAATGTCTTCATGTTAAGTATACCATAGAATATGATGAGCATAAGAAAAGAATGTTGAAGCTTTCTGCATGTGTAGGTACAATTGAGGCTTAATTTGGAAAAATAATGGAAGGAGCACAACTAGAAAAAATTGTTCAGATGAGTGTTGTTTTTCATACTTTATCAAGAGGGCGTCCTATGACAGACTACCCAAAATCTTTTAATTTATTTTCTTTTTTGGGTGTTCCTCACTTTCCTAGTGCACATTGATCAATAAGCATTGTAATGTAGAGAGGGGAAATACTCAAACCCTCACAACATAAAAACCATTTTTTAACACAAAATAAACATTAAACTTTCATTCAAACACTGTTGCAATACATGCAAAATCTAGTTTGCAGCTTGCAACCAGTTTACAACTTTTTATTACAAAATGATCTCCAATGTTTACATTAGTCCATGATGGATTCAAGGGCTGCAACATGGCCCATTTAAACTCACAAATAACAGAAAAATAAACTTAATAAAAACAAATAAATTTCCCCCTTCAATCTCCAAACCCTTCTCCTGCAGTAACACACAAACATTGCATTGGCAACTTGCAATCAACAACTTTTAAATGAATGAGCACTGTTGGGACTCAAGGGCTACAACATGGATCATATAAATTCACAAACAACAAAAAAATAACATCAACAACAGAAAAATAAATCTTCCCATACAATATTCAAACCCCTCTCCTGCAATAACAAACAAAACAATGGATTGCAAACTTGCAATCAACAACTACCAATGGAAGAAAACTATTGTAACTTCACTTCCATGCCTTCAACTTGAAAACACACTCAGGAAACCCTTCTTGGAGAAGAGCCACGCCATTCTTGAGTCTCTCCACCAAATTCCTTGAAAAAACTCACTAAAAAATAAAAAAAATCACCTTTTGTATGCCCTCAAACAATGAAATGAAATGCAATTTCATTTCAACCAAATTACTTGCATTTCATGTGCATTCCTTATTGGCACACCCAACTTTTTGGAGGTTAAAAAAATGCAGAAAATAATATTAAATAAAATGCCATATTAAGCCAAAAAACTAATAAAGCATGGTCCACTATGAAAGTGGATTGTTTGAACTACTTTTTCTACTTTCACATTAAAACAAAATGCAACCTTATCTTCTTTGGGTGCTCACCCCCACTTCCCTATTTTTTAGGGATTTTTAAAATATGGAAGAAAATTGATTCCCAAGTCAAACTATATGCCCACCTTTTCTTTTTCAAGAGTTTTGCAATTAAAACATCATTATTGTCCATTTTCACTTATCTGGGCAACATTTAACACACATCAAAAATGAAAATTTAAATCCTTTCAAATGCTCATGGAAAATGATTTTGCAACCAAAATATGATTTAACAACTCACCAAAATTGCCACACCAAAAATTAGACAAAACTAAATTAAATAGGATCATCACCTAGCCATGGATGCTCCTACATCACATTGGATGAGAATGGGAAAGTTGTCTTGTTGCAGTGAAAAAGCAAGATTTAAAGGAGAAAGTAAAAGAGTTAAATTTTATTACATTATCTTTAGATGGAGTTATTACAGTAGATAATACTTCTTGGGTCTGTATGCATGTGTATATTGTAAAACAACATGTTCGCCAAGCTCATCTTCTCTATGTTCATAGAATGAAAGATAGTTCAACATAGCAAAATCTATTTGAACTAGTCAAGAAATCTTCGAATGAAATTGGAGGTATGGATGACTCAAGACAATTTCCAAAAAGTTGGTGTGTGTAGGAGCTGATGGAGCAACAATAATGCAAGGTCACAAGACCAGTGTTTGCACAAAGTTACAAACTACTTGTACACCATACATGCTTGGAATTCACTGCATGACCCACATAATGAATTTAGCATTTAGAATTGTAAGCAACTATCCTACAATATCAAAAGTTAAAATCTAGTTCAAGAGCTCTACGCATACTTCTTCCGAAGTCCCAAATGTTTCACATGATTTCAAAATTTTCTAAGAGAATAATAGTAGGAAAAAAGCTTCTTAAGGATGTTGATACCAGATGGATCTCCTTGCATGGACCAGTGCAAAAAGTTCTTTTAGAATATTGATCCTTGATTGGAGTAATGTACGAGCATCGCAACATAGTAGAAAAATCCCCTGACCTCTTGCATAGGTTAAGCCATATAGAGGCACTCTTGACTTTAGCTATTCTTCTCCCCATGCTAGATGAAATGAACAATCTTGTGAAGAATTCCCAAGACAAAACTATGTATATCTATGAATATACCAAACTACATAGAATGACATGCATGGCCCTCGATCATCTATATCTAGATCTAACTTCTAAAAGCCCAAAAATTTTAAGCTGGTAAGAAATTATAGAGTTGAATCATCCTGAAAAATTATTTACAGTTTAATGCAAGCAGACACTTATGTGTCGGTGTACATGGATTTGAGATACCAATGCACCATTGTACAATAGTCAAGTGTTCTATCAGAGAAGTACATGTTACAAAGGAAGCTTTTAACAACATTGTTAAATCTATTAGTGATAATTTGAAGGAAATTGCAAAATCTCTTTCCATAGAGATTTATAATAGATTCCCTTGAGATGAAATACTTGAAACCATGGATATTGTGTATCCTCAATTTTGGATTTGAGGCAACTGAGATAGCCCAATCTATTTTCATGATAAAGTAAATATCTTGGTTGAACACTTTTCAAAAATTGTAAAATACAATAAACAAACAATAGAAGGAATTATAAATGGAGATAAGCTTAGAGAAGAATGTAAGCATTTTGCAAGAAGTATGATGGACTAGTTTGATTCCATGTAGAAGCCCATGGAAATGAGATCAATAGTTGAACAACCTTAGGTGTAAAGAGCGGAAAAATCACATACTAAATATAGTACTCCAAAAGAAAAACGCATTCCAAGTAAGGAAAGTGATATGAATATATTAAATAAAAATATCTATAAATTCTCTAAGGAAAGTTACAATAATGAAATACAATCTCATACACCAATAGGGTGTTACATTACATCTGTTTCAATGTTATAAGTATAAGTTTTTCATCAGTAATTACATCCATGAAGATAAGTTTACATTTACAGATTGGCTAAGCAAGCCATATGAGAATGACACAAGAAGTATATCCATCTAATAAAAGAACCTCTATCCTCAACCACCATGACTCTGTTGGTCTTCCACAAGCCAAGGCCAAGAGTGAGGTTAAGGCGCCTTTCCTACCCAACCATGAAGTACTGAACTTCCCCAGGTTTCTTCCTAACATGAAGAAAGCACCAACCCTATACGAGGAGCCTAGCAACCTGGAACGGTATAAGCAGGAGGGAATCTCTTGATGCATGCCTGATGCCTATATGCAATTCCTCAACTAGAATAACATAATACTCACATACAGGATGTGGCAAAGGCATATATAATATAAAATCTAGGCTTTTCAAACCATCTATTTCACTGGTACAGTAGCTTGACCAAGCACTAATAAATAAATGGTAATTTAGAAAAGGTAAATTACCACCTTTGGGAGCTCACATTCAGCATCCTATCCCGGAAGTAATTCCATAGAAAGAACATACCATCTCATAAAAAAAAATTAAATATCAAACATTCACTAATCATTGCATTCCTTCGAAAACACATTTTAACTCCAAGTTCATTATATAGATTTGCATGCTCATGTATATTACAAATTCAAAGAAATGAGATTATTATAAGAAAAATAAGTTGTTGACATTTAATAATGCATTCAACAGTTACTCAATTCAATTGATTTATTAATTTTCCAAGTGAAAATAGCAATTATATGTAGCTTTCCATTTGCATACAATGTATCCAATAATCATTTTCCCATTTAAATGGTTTAATCTAAAAATATAGATTTTTATTTATATATTCAAAATGAGTGCTTCTAAATCAGTTATATATATTCATTTCATGATCTAAATCTCGCCCATACACATATTCAGAAAGGTATTATTTACAAATAGTAATAAATATTTGATCAAACAGTATATTCTGCCAGTTACACAATGGTGGATATATATATATATATATATATATGTATGTATGTATGTATGTATGTATGTATGTATGTATGTATGTATGTATGTATGTATGTATGTATGTATGTATGTATGTATGTATGTATAGATATATGTATATGTATATATATTTGTATATATATATGTATATGTATATATATATATAGCCATGAGATAATACATAGATAAGAATATGTTGAGTTAAATTCTACAGTGAATAAGCTTTTGTAAGTTCACATGAATTGAATTCCATATAGATTGAATTAGCATTGAATCTTCCAAACCTCATAGAGAAAATCGTAGTTTACATATATTTTTATCTGTAGTTATGAATCACAATATATATAATCGCAGCCTAATTTAGGAATTCACAAAAATAAATCACAGAGGGGAATCACAACAACTAACATATCCATGCAAGTTTGAGCTTGGATAACGATTAAGGAAAATGAATTAGACAAAGGCTGAGAGGAGGGGTGATGACCATCCTAAAGGGCGCATTGCTTGTGGGGAGGTCATTGCCTTCCCCGGGCATGGCGACCCCTTTGGTTAGTTTTTTTTAATAATTTTTTTCAATTAAAAACTCAATCTTCCATTCAAATTCGCTTCACACTGTAATTCAAGAATGCAGTTTGGAAATTTTTCTTTTCAGTATGTGATCACATTTATATAATATAATATATACATACATATATATATACATATATATATATATGTATATATATATATGTATATATATATTTATGTATATATATATATGTATATATATATTTATGTATATATATATATGTATATGTATATATATATATGTATGTATATATTATCTTTATATGTATATATATATGTTATAAAAGTAATATGAATATACAAACTTGCACAACCATGGTTTTTCAATTTTCATATATAAAATAAATAATTTAAACAACAAACACATAAATTACAATTGACATAATCGAACGAAGTATCAACAAGGAGATTTAATTCTTTCACATAAAATTAATAGAGATTAATCCATTTATTCACACAAATTGAATTTAATATAATGGGAAATGAATAAAAACCTGGTAAAATGCTATTCTATTGGTTCACTTCTTGTCCTCCTCTCTTCACTATTCTTCTTCTACTTTGCCTAATTTTTCCCTAACTCTACTTTTTGTATTTGGTTTTCGTTTTGCAGATTGAAAAATAGAGAAAATGAATCTAGTCTTCAGAATGAATCTTCTATGTTGAAAGAATAATAGATTATTCCATTTTATTATCTTCCCTTTTTTTCCATCTTTGTTTTGCTTTGATTTTTGCATTTTATTTTCTAAGTTTAGCTTCTTTTCTTCAAGTTTCTAATTTTCTAATGTTTTCTCTCTCACAAATTTGTTTTCGAAAATCTTTCTTTTCCAAGATTTCTTTCAAATTTATCAAATAAATATAATTTTTAAAAGAAAACATGATTTATTTTCCATGCAACACAATTATCCATAAAATAATAAATAAATATCATTTAATCTTCAAATGAATTCAACTATTTAAATAAAATAAAACTATTTCTTTTATTTCTATGTACTTTTAATTTACCACCAATTAATTAAATAAAAAAATATAAAGTGAGAAACAATATAAAATAATTAACTAAATGAAGTTCTAAATGAAATTATATGTTTACTAAGTGTTTGTGTGTGAGAGAGAAACCATTCCATCTTAACCCTGTTAGGTAGCTAGCCACCTCTACCTTAACCACACCTTTGGTCTTTGACAACCTACAACTCATGTAAACTCAGGTACCCATTAATAGATTAGTGTCCAAGAAAATATAAATTGAAGCAATATAATTCATCATTCCAAAATAACATTTCCTATATTGCATCTTTTCGAAATAAAATCTTATTCATCACATTTCATCTTTTCTAGAATAAACATTCACTTATTTCATAACATTTATTCATATATCAGTTCCACATAAAGTAAATGCAAGCAATATCAAAATCTGAGGCGTGACATTAGGTCAAAGTGAAATATTGCATGGTTCAATATCAAAATATTTCAAACTTATTGATTTATGTCAAAAAATGATATTGGGGTCGGTAGAGGATGAGAGATTTTTCAGTTCATTGGAATTTTTGAAATCAAAGATAAGAAACAAATTGGACAAGAATTTGGAAATTTCTTGAGGTTGTTTGGAACTACGTATAATGTCAAAACTTTTCCTTTTGAAAGGGAACTCACAATCTAGAGGGCCATATGCGAAAGTAGAGGGTTGTGCAACACTTCAAATGATGGTGGTGGTGGCTCTAGTAGTGGGAAAAATGACTGACACAATGAATGTTGAATTTGATACGCAGAGCAAAGAAATGAAGACTAGACTTAGAATCAAGATGAATCTTTTACTTTATCTCAAATTGAATGTCAGTTTGAGGACCCTAACTTGATTTGGAAAATGGAAGCGAATTAGTAGTTTTTAGGTATTTATACTGTACTTCATGAATCATATTCCAAATCGTTGATGATATTTTATATTGTATTCCATGAAATTGTGAATAATTCCAGTTCATGATATTTTATTTTATATTGCGCTCCATGAATCATATTCCAAACTATAGATGATATTTTATATTTTTTTCCATCAAATTGTGATATTTTATATTTTATATCGCATTCCATGATATTGAATTTGATATGTGATTCTGCATCATTTTTCATTGTTTATGAATTATTTTGATCAATGCCTTATCCGCAACTAAGCCAAAAAATGAAATATACTCCTACAACAAATCAACTCATAGTCATGGCTTCTTATAACCTCACCGCCTTACAATGAGAAACCAAGCAAATAACAACACCTATCACACTACTTATAAATTCCTATTGCATTTCCATTCACACAATCTTTGATAAATAACTTAGTACCTCCATTCTCACCTGGGATGTGCAGGTAGTCTGGCTAAGGAATCGAAAGAGGAAGATGGGACAAGAGTTTCTAATGGTATTTTTGAGAGTATGATATTACATTATGATTGCATTTAATTGGTGATGCTTTTATATAGATGCAGCATTAGGTGGTGATGTAGTGAATTAGTAATTGTTCATGATGATATGAGGTGATTTGTATATCTTAGTGATGTTTTATATTCAATGTTGTAGTTGCTAATGTGGTTATGGTGAGGGGATGGCGTAGCATCACTCGTTCGCGAGTGCCCTGCTACGCTGCGATTCCTTCTCACGAGGTGCTTGTATTTAAATAGATATATTGTGCACAACATTGTTTGTATGCAGGGATTGCAGGTACATAGTCTCGATTCCACCTGCTTCGGTAGGACAGGGCAAGCACCTATAACCCAACGGTATAATGTTGAAACAGAGGTGGCAATGAAGTCATCCTGTCCCATGATGTCAGATCGTCTTGTTTAAATGGTTTTGTGCGTTCTTGTAATTGTCATTCTTTGTGGTCGTCGTTTGTGTTTTGTCGTACATTATTTATGTTGGTATTTTATAAGTTGTGATTGAATTAATTAAATAAGGGTAATATTGTTTATTAAAATGTTAGATTAAATTGTATTTAAATATTTAAATGTTTTATTTATTTTTTAAAAGTCATGTGTTTTATTAAATGTTAATTAAAGATTAAATTGTGTTTTGTTAGTTTAATTAATTATCTTGTTGAGGATAATTATTAAAATAAATTATTTAAATAAATTAGAGAATGCGCTTTGCAAGTAAAGTTGTAAAAACAAAAATTAAAACAAAAAGTATTGAGGAATAGAAAAATAAATAAATAAAAGAATAGAAAAAGATGAAAGAACGAATGTGATTTGATATTTAACTGAAAAGCTTGCTTTTAAAGATATAATTTCTTTTATTGATGATTTTTACAGCTTTTGCAATGGAATGGTATTATTTTTTTATTTGAATGGAAATTTTTGGGAGTTTTTACACACAGAGGATTATTGAGACAGGAGTTGCACAAGTTAATGTATTTTTTGAATCTTCTAAAGTTTGGGAAAAAGATAATTTCATTCTTTTGCTTGCTATATTTGGAGGAGAGTTTTAGAAAGGGTTTGTCAATCTTTTGCTGGTGTTATTCTGGAGAGTCTTCTGAACAAATAATAAAATTTGAGTTCGAGCACAGAATTCTATAGAGGAGATTTCGAAGCAGGAACTTGAAGCACTTCGTAGAGGCCATCGAGATCAAGCAAGCTTCATCAGACTCTCGAGAGAGTAGGACTACAGGTTCCACCCTCTCTCTTCTTGATTGTTTTTGAATCTATAAAAAGAATAGAAATGTGTTTTCGAATCAATCTTTGCTTATAAAGGAAAATATTTCTGAGAATTAGATATAAAAATGATTTCTTTGAGAAAAGAAAATAAATAAATAATTAGGTCTTCTTTATATGAAAATTCTTTTGAAATCTGAAATCAATTTTATCACAAACAAACGGAAAGAAATTCCGTCGAATTTCATTTAATATGCTCAATTTCTCTCTATTGCTTCGTGGAAAAAGATCAATCTTTCTATTTAATGGTTTGAAATATTGTTGCTTATAAAAATATATATATTTTTATTTTTGTGTTATGCCACAGATATATTGTTCTTCAGGTAAGATATATATATATATATATATATATATATATATATATTATATTTTTTTATATAAAGTGGTATACATATATATATATATATATTATGGAGGTATATACATATATATATATTATATATATATATACATATATATATATTTATAAATATTATGGCCAATTGTTTTAGTTTAAATTTATCTTTGTAACGGATCATGTTTTTTTTCTTTGGGTCAAATTGGTCATCCTATTTTAATCGCTATTTTATGGTCGTAGATTTTATTTTTAAAAAATATTTTGGAGGAATCGGAATTTTATTGTATTGTTGGGTTTGGGAGGGCACGGCAGTCAGAAGCCACCGGTGCATCGACGGGCACAAAGAAATTTACTGACGCCAGACATCGGTCTAGTGGGACTACACCTGCAAGTTCCCACTTTGGTCCCCCTCAGATATTTTAAATTCATTTTTTATATATTTATTTATTTATTTTTATTATTGTTTGTTTTATTTATATATATAATTATTATGTTATTTAAAAAAAATAGAAATAAAGAAATGTAATTTTTTAGAAATAAAATATTAATGATTTTTATTATAATTAAATTTAATGTATTATTGTAGATATATATATATCTAATGTTCTTTGTTTTTTTTTAAGAATTAAATATTTTGATGTAGAATTATGGTTTGATTATAGGCAACAAATTATATAAATTTTGTTGAACATATTGTGTTTTCTTATATCGACTCAAAATTGAAATATTTTATGCAATTGAGTGAATCGTTTTCCTTAAGCTATGAAATCGTGTGATCTTGCTATCATTTTCCATTTAATTGTTGTAAACTCTACTCTTGGATGTGGGAACCTGGTTGTAATTTGTTAAACCTTGCTTTCTAGAGGCATGTTTAAATCTTGAATGTTATCCTCGTCTTGATTACACTTTTGGAGTTGAAACTTATTGGTTTTATGATGGAAGGGTTGTACGGGTTGTTAATTTTGTTATGAATTATCGCGAGATGAGTTATGCCTCACGTGGCTTGGTTTTGAGTTATGTGCTTTATCTGTTGAGTTCAACCCTTGCCTAGATTTGTTTTATGTTAGGGGTCTTAGGGAGAGTGACTCTTCGTGGGGGTCAGCGCCTCAGTTGGAGGAAGGGCCAGGAGATCCCATGAGAGCTATGCGATGACACTCTCCACTAGACACCTGTTTGCTTTGTTACTTATTGCCTCTGGAAATGTGTTTTGGAAGTTGTATGCTTAATGTGTTTCAGATTCTTTTGAGAATGATTTATGAATGTTCTTTGGACTTGTTTAATTATCATTGCTTTGATTAATTGTGGCGAGTTTCTTATCTTTATCTTATTTCTTGACTCGTGAATGTTGTGGTCTATGTCATTGTAACCTTGAGTTGTAATTGTATTTGTACTATGTTGTTCATGGAGTCGGTTTGACAATCATGGTCGAGTTAACTTCCTTGTCACCTCTAAGCACGGGGGGTGAGTTATTCATAATTCACATGGTTGGGTGGAACGTGCTCCGCACCCGTTGGGTTCCCCATCAGTATGCTTTGTTTGCAGCATTCCTTCAGTTGGAGTTTGTTCCATTGGATCATTTGTAATTCAAATATTATTGTACTTTGTATCATTCCACATGTTTGGGAATTGTATTGTAATTCATTCATCAAATCATGTAATGTATTGTATAACTGTTGATGTAATAGTTAGGGACTTTTGTAACATTATTGTGAGAGATTTTGTATAATTATTTAGTGATACATTCACTCTTGGTTCATGGTTGTACTCTTATTCATGGTTATTATAATGTTAATGGATATGTTATTTATCATTATCTTTTACTTTTGTTATTAGTTGTTTTGTGAAGTAACCTCACGTGCCCCAGAGAATGTAACGTTAAGTTGTTAATGTGCAATGTAAATGTAATTAATATGTAAATGTAATTAATGTACAAATGCATGTTTACTTTGTGTATTATTTATTAAAAAAAAATTGTTTGCAATGTTTGTTCTCTGGTTTGTTGCATGGGCATTACAATAACTGTAAGGAATATTAATCCATTCCTTGAACAAAAGCTAACAGTTCAACATCCATAATATAAACACGTGATGTGATATGACAACTTATAAATAGCCCTTGATTATTTTGAGTCAAAAGATAGTGAATACAATACTAGAGAGAAAGATAGGTTGATATACAAAATTAAAGAAATACACTTAAGTATTTGAGACATCTTTTGTTATTATAGAGAAAAATTACAACATTTTCTATATGTGTTATCAAATAGCTTAAACTGTGCAAAAAGAGCTTACAAAGAATGAGGTGAAAGATCAAAAAATTAGAACACTAGGAAATTTTGAATGAGGCTCAGGATTCCCTTTGATATCATAAGGGAAGAAACAAGCAAAGAAGTGAAGAACCTCATCACAAAACTTTCTAACAACCAAATTCTCAGACAGGAGGCATACGAATAAAAGCATGGAATCCACTCACAAGCTGGGTAAAAAATTATACTTCTCATTCCATGCCTTAAACATATCCTTAGAATCCCAGTCATGAGCTAAGAGATTTTCTAAATTCTCCAAATTTTTATGATACTTGGCATCAAGTAAAGCATTGGCCTCTCTACAAAATGTTTCCACCTTTTTTTCTACATTAACCATCATGTATGAATAGGAATCAAGTTTGTCATATTTGAAAATCAAAGGGAGGAGTGTGGGGATTAGAATGTTAAAACTATCCTTCCATTTCTTTAGGGTCTTCAACTCCCCATTATCTTCTAGCAAGCGGGGTACAACCCTTTTGTCAACATTTATGAAAGAGTTCATTCTTGCTCATACAACTTCAATTATACTTTCCAAATACCCTTTATGATTTTGTTCCAAATGTTGAATAATGAGGTGTTTTCTTAGCTTAATACTCTGTAAAACTTCAATATTGCTGTTCTAAGTAAGTCTTTTCTTTGTTACATAAATTCTTTGTGGATGATTATCTTGATTAATCCATTTTACTGTTGTAGAATGTAGAGAGAATTATTAAGAAGAACTAGACAGGATAATAGAAGGATCACACAAGATATACTGTGGAGAAACCCTTTCGGGAAAAAACTCCACCAAGAATTATTCTATTATTCAAACTCTGAATTACAATAGCTCCAATTCTTGCTTGAGAATGCTTCTTCTATCTTTACCAATCTTCTTCACACCTGCAATAACCAATCTCCAAACTCTATTCAACTTGAATGAGATATATAGACAATATGCAACCTTGTAATCTCCAAAATGGTGATAATTACAATGCATAATCTCAAGCCCTTGAAAAGGTACGCCATATTCCTTCAAGTAGAGTTATTCAGTGAAGACTAAAGCTACAACATGTGCTCTTTCATGCATTTAAAAGTCCAAACTAAAGCAACTCTCTTTCACTTCACTGATAATTCCAAAGCCATTCCTCAAAGATAACCCACAATTAAAGTTTCACTTAACTTAAGCCATCAAAAATATCTTATCATGCATTGAGTTAATTCCCAATAAAGCATCTTGCTCTAAGTTGGCTCTTAAGTACTTATTGTTAATCAAACATTTACTCAACACCATTCCCAAAGAATGTCATCCTTGTTAACCTGGAGGTAGTCCTCGCTTTATTTGTCATACAACTCATAATGTTATTAGCCATGCATCCTGCTAATCGGCTTTAACTACATGCAACTTCCGTACAACTAACATCCCATGCAACATGCAGAAAAGGTAATCTTGTACGTGCAAATCAAGATAACCGAATCGAATCGAATCGAATCGAATCAGAATCCAAACCGAACTAAACTTAACTGAACTTCAAGCATGCAAACATCAAATCCTAACTCCTAGGATCTTTACATGCATTCAGAAGTGTTAACTATTACTCTGTATAGTTAACTGGACACAAGGTGAGTTTCACCTTACCATGTGTGCACCCACATGCTCCTATTATTTAGGAATAAATACAAATGTCAATTTCATGATTTATTTCATCCAAATATTAATCTCATCCTAATCTTAGTGTTGTTGAACACATTCCAAGAATCTAGGAGATACATGAAATAATTAATGTTTAGGATTTGCAATTAAATGGCATCCTATTTCCAACATTCTCCCACTTGACATTATACATTGCAATTATTCTAAACAAGGAATAATAAAACAAGTACAAGTCTCAAAGCCAATGGCCTTCTTGCACCAACTAATCAATCCATGCTAACTTCAAATGCAACCTACATAATCATGAAGCTTCCAAGCAAATGATTAAAACCAAGAGAACTTATATGTATGGTTTCATAAGATAATCTGGAACATTAATTAAAGTGTTAACTTTTCTCAATTAATACCTTCCCATTATCAACCAAACCACTACCTTTCCCAAGCCTTTGTAACCAAACCTCCTCTTTAGAGGTATGCTAAACCACCGAGTGTGTTGAATTCACATTCAACCAAGGTGTAGACTCCTTTGTATTTTCTGTTAAAAAACTTTTCTCACAAGTAACCATTCCAACAAAAGTCTCTTACCACAAGAGAATTCCAGCCTCACCTATTTCTCCAAGTATCCATGAGGACCTGTAACCAACCAATCCATGCCAAACTCCAAATGCAACACAACACTTTCATGAAGTAATCAAGCAAATGATTAATGTACCCAAAACTTAAGAGAACTACACAAGATCATTGTCAAAACTCCAATCATGAATCAAGAATCATAAACATGACATCCATGATCTAACCATCTCCTCTTAGGAGATCACATGCATCATAATATACTTATACATCTTAATCTCAAGAGAACCATGTAAATATGCCAAACTCTAAATGCATATCAAGAGTAAACCATGACATCCATAACAAATATACTCTAAACCAAGAAACCATATCTCCAACCACATGGAGATAACCTTACCAATGATGCATCCAAGTCACTGCCAACAACTCCCACTGAACCGTGATACCGAGTCACACATGGCATCGTGACTACCATCTTCTTCATGAAGATCACTAAATCCTACCAAAGCTCCCACTGAACTATGATACTGAGCTATACATGGCAACAAGATAAACATCAAACCATTACTTGTCAAAAGCATATGGAATTTTAGATATTTCACACTCTTGATCATAATTATCATAACATTCTACAATAATAAAATGGATTAATCAAGATAATCACCCACAAAGAATATATGTAACAAAGAAAATACTTACTTAGATCAACAATATTAAAGTTTTACAAAGCATTAAGCTAAGAAAACACCTCATTTTTCAACAAAGTTGTTGTCCATGCTGCTTCGGCAACCCTTAATCCATTATTTCAAGAGAAAAATGTTGAGAAATTGCCCGTAATACCGGGGCAATTCCTAATCTTCACAATCATATTTTGCAAATAGTATGAGTCTTCGCCTTTCTTTCCAATCACCACAAAAGGCCCTAGCCATAAGGCTTCAAACTTCCCATGTTTTCCCTTTTCCTGGCACCTTGCATTCCACATCAGTACTAGATCACTCTCTCCAAATTTCCTATCCTTTGCCCTTTTGTCAAATAAATATTTCATCTACGACTGCAATTTTATATTTTGATTCTGAGCCACTCTCCTTATTTCATCCAGTTCAGCTAACTGCTCCATTCTTTCCTCCATGGGTTCAAGAATATCCAAATCTTCCTAAAGAACAAACTTGTAAACTAGTAACAAGTTTTGCAAAGGCATCTTGGCTTGTGTTCCATACACTAACTCAAATGGAGACTTCCCAATTGCCTTCTTCACCGTAATTCTATAAGCCCATAATAATCTTAATTTGAATCCCAAACTGCTTATTTTGACTAACATCCTTATAATCTTTAGAAGACTCTTATTACTAGATTACGCCTATCCATTTTGTGTGGATGATAAGGGCGCATAAAAATAGCAATACCATATGTACTTCTGAAGCCTTTGAATTCATGACCTAAAGCACATCTCGGTCGATAATCAACCTTATTGGTGTATTACCAAATCTAGTAATAATATAATCCATCAGGAACTGTGTCACCACCTTACTTGTAGCTTGTTTAGTTGGGATGGCCTCTACCCATTTGGTAAAATATTCAGTGGCCACCAATATCCACCTATGTCCACCACTTGATTTTTCTTGTATTTCTCCAATGAAATTGATTCCCCATTGATGAAAAGAGGCATCAGCCTGCAAATGTCGAAGTGGCAAAGCTCCCTGATATTTCAGCTTTCCAGAGAACTTCTGGCAAGCTTCACATTTTCTCACATATGCAAAGGAGTCATTAAAAATCTTAGGCCAATAATACCCTACCCTGAGGATTTTATGAGTAGTTGTTTTTGCTGAGTAATGTCCTCCACAAACTCCTTCGTGCATTTCACTCAAAACATGTTTAGATTGAAATTCATCTAGACACAACAATAATACACCATCCCTATTTTTCCAAAATAAATCTCCATCCATAAAAACATATTTAGACGCTTGCAACTTCAGCGTTCTTTTCTGGGTGTCACTCATTCCCTCTGGACATTTCATGTATTTAAGATAATACATGATATCTGTATACCATTGAGTATGCTCAATGCTTGCAATTACATCTTCTTCTTCTATATTGTAAATTTGATTTGCTTCAATATTTACCTCTGCCATTAGTTTAGCCAAACCTTGACCTCTGACTAGTTTAGTAATTTGAATCTCCAAGTCAAATTCTTGAATTTTTTTGATCCACTTGCATCTTTTACCTGTTACTTTAGATTGTGTCAGGATATCCTTGACAGTTGCATGAGGAACATATGCAACTACCTTTGCTCCAATAAGATATGGCCTAAAAGCTTTTACAACTTTCACCAGTGCAAATGCTTGCTTTTCCATTATATCATACTTTAGTTCAGAACCCTATAATGAATTACTGAAAAAAGATATCGGTTGTTCATGACCGTCTTCATTCTTCTATAGCATGACAGCTGCAACAGTATGCATTGAGGCAAATGAAAAGATCTGGAAAGGTTTTGAAAAGTCAGGCGACTTAAGAATGGGAGCCTCCTTGATGGCTTATTTTATAGACACAAAAACTTCCAAAGCTTCTGCAGTCCATTCTATCTTTTGTCCTTTCTTTAACATTTTTGATATTGGTTTGACAATCTTAGCAAAGTTAGAAAAAAACCTTCTAACAAAGTTAATTTGTCCAAAGAATGATTGTATGACCTTAGCAATTTTAGGGATAGGGATTTTGTCAATAGCCTCCACCCTTTTAGGGTCTATCCTAATCCCTTCCTTTGAAACAATATGCCCCAAAAGCTTATCCTCTGTGACAACAAAATTACATTTCTTGGGGTTTAAGCTAATACCATATTCAAGGGCTCTTATAAATACCTTTTCCAAATGATGAACATGATCCTCACCTTCTTAGAGTAAGCAGTGAGATCATTTGATACACCACCATGAGAACATTGATCAAATCAGCAAAAGCCACATCCATGGCTCTTTGAAAAGTTGCCCCTGCATTAGTGAGACCAAATGGCATCCTCAGATAAACATATGTTCCCCAAGGGGTTGTGAATGTTGTTTTATATTGCTCAGACTCTTTAACCTTGACCTGGTTATACCTTGAAAATCCATCCATCATGGACAACAATTCACAGCCTGTCACCTTATGCAATATGGCCTCCATATTAGGCAAAGGATAATTATCTTTAAGGGATGCTATGTTTAGATTTCTGAAATCTACACATAATCTGATGTCTCCATTTTTCTTTCTGACAGGGACCAGATTTGACACCCAGGTTGAATGTTTGATTGGCTTAATGATTCCACCATCTCTTAGCTTCGCCAACTCATCCTGCATTTTAGGTTCTAGAGTTGGATTTATCGGCCTTTGCTTTTGTCTGAATGGTTTAGCATCTGGCTTCAATGGTATTTCATGCTGAAACAAGTCTTCTCTATATGCTTTCAAATCTTCATAAGACCAAGCAAACACATGTTTATACTTTCTTAGCAATTCAATCAACATTTTTCTAATTGTAGGACTGATCTTTTTACCTATGTACACCTTTTTTGGTGCCATCTTAGTTCCCAAAATAATTTCTTCAATGTCATCCCTTCCAACCGGTGTTTGCTTTATTAAAGACCGATCACTTCCATCATATACCCTCTCTAATGCCACCAAGCCTTTAGGAATCTTATTTGTTTTAAGCTGCAAGATCTCTTTTCCAAAGACTGTCTCTTTTCCATCAACTTCTTCAACAAAAGCACTGAAATCAATCTCTTGAGCTTCATACTGGTCTATACAGTGAAGGAATTTTAAAAGATCAGTGTCATCATTAAAAACTTGCCAGCTATATACATTATCAGGCACAGTAGGCCTTGTTTTGAATTCAATTTGTGACACTCTTGCCAGCGTAATATCATCTCTCTTCAATGCTACATTAGCTAGAAAATCTGCCATTATATTCTTCGATCTATCCACCCACTCAATTGAGAAAGCATCAAGCAATTCTATTGTATCCCATACAACATTTCTGTATTGCTTTAATCTTTTATTTTTTGCTGTATACTTCGCCTTAACTTGCGAGATAACTAACTCAGAATCTCCTAGAATAGCCAACAACTTTATTTTATGCTTCACTGCTATATTCAATCCAGTTAATAGAGCTTTGTACTTCGCCACATTATTCATGTATTCAAAAGTTAACAAGAATGAATACTTAAATGTATTACCTTCAGGCGAAACAAATACTATCCCAGCTCCATTGCCTTCTTGGCTGGAGGCTCCATCGAAATACATCTTCCACACACCATTGTGGTTCCTTGCAGCATGCTTCTCAATAGGATCACTATTAATCAATTCTGGTTGTGCTGGTTCTATTTTGAAACTCCCAAGATCAACATCACAAAAGCAATTGATTTGGTCTTGTGGCACAAATCAATGAGTTGATTCATCCTTGGCTCCCTGTACAATTTCACTTCTTGGCCATTTACAAGAATGGTTGCATAAGACAGATCGAACTGGACATTTCCACCAATAGCCGCCATCCATTGCCTTGATAAAAGCATACCGAATTGAGGAGGGGTGTCTATAACTGTTATATCAATATTGTAAGCTACTTGAGGGTAGGCAGCTAACTTGACTTCTACATCTTTCATTATACCAACCACAGGAACAGGTCGGTTATCCATTGTGTAACACTTTCCTTCATGTGTATCCACCCACATGCCTAGTTGTTTCATCACTCCTACTGGCATAATATTCATGGCGGCACTAGAATCTATCATACAATTCCTCAATAATTTATTATTTATGAGTAATGTGATAAAGAAAGGATCAACCTGTGGCGGACTTGTCAATACATTACTCAAGCAGATTTTTGGGATGTTTACTTTATCTTGCTTATTTTTAGCAACCATTTTATTTTCAGTACTTACATGTTTTTCACTTTCATTTGTTATCAATTGCACTGCACTGTCCCTGTACTCCTTAATTTTCATCATTTCTAAAAGTGGAACAAACATCTTTACCTGAGACAAAGCTTGAGTGAAATCAAAAGAAGAACATTCTGCCTTAATCACTTTCTCTTGTTCAGATATTTCTCCTTTATTCACTTATTTTTCTCTTCTACCTGACTAATCAGTTTTTTGAATTTCTCTATGTATCTCTTTTACTACATTCTTTTGGACCAGATTCTGTTCACTTTCCTCTCATTGTTTGTTTTCAATTTTCTTTGAAACTCCTTGTACAACTTTCTGATCTTTCATAAAGATACCCCTAGGGACACCTTCCTTCTCATTTACTGTTATGTTCCTCAACCAGTATTTATTCTTGGCTTCTTCTACTGCAGAAACAGTAAATTTTTATATCTCTTCTTTAGTAAGTCTCCTCACATTATTGTGAGCAGGCACCTCAATAGATTGTGGTTCTACACAATCATCCTCAGAGTCAGAAAAAACATGTTGCTTAGCCATATGTACATTGTACCTTCATTTTGCAACATCATACTCATAACCTCCCTCCTCCGAAGATGAGTACCTCTCCTCAACATGATGAGAAGCATTTGAATTCAAGTAGATTGTATGATCTTCTCCATCATCTCCAATTAGCAATCCTTCTTCTTGCATTCTTTGGGCTACAACACAATATTCAAGGGAATGTGGCTTATCACAAGCCTCACAAAAATAATTACTATTCACCATATATGTTCCCTTCTTCTTCAATGGATCAGGAGTTTCTTTGCCTCCAGGCCTATCTGTTATGGGTTTCCCATCCTTCCAGTTTATGTTATAGGGCATGTCATGTAACCTCGGCCTTGGTCTTTCATTTCTATATATGTTCTCTTGCTTATATTGATAATTATTATTTTTTTGAGGTACTCAAGGGTTGTCTCTCTTACTCATTATCCCTGCAGCCTTTCTATTATTCTCAATTGTTAATGATATCTTTTATGCTTCAGCTAAGTCCCTTGGGAACCTATTTCTCAGCTCTTACCCTGTTTTAGGGTCAAATGCATTCAGGTAAACACTTAATGCTACATATTCAGGTAACTTTGATCCTGGAGGTATTCTATTTTGTAGTTTATTGAGTCTTCTGTTAAAATCAAAGATTGAATCATTCTGACCTTTCTGAATTTGCATTAGTTCATGGAGAGCGGCGTTTGGTGCACTCAAATTCCCAAATTGTTCAAGGAATTGGTCTTGAAATATATGGAGAGAATAAATAGAAGTTGTTGCCAGGCTATTGAACCAGTCCCTAGCTTCTTCAATAAGAGACATCATGAATAATCTCATATGCAAATCTTCATAAGGTACATCCAAATCTTGAATAAAAGCATTGAAACTTCTTAAATGATCCTCAGCAGCGATTGCATTACTGCCTGTAAACTTGGGTACTAAACTTCTCCAACTGTTGTCCATGGGATATGGGTATAATTGAAACCCTGCTAGATCAAATTATCTAATCATGGTTGTATATTGATAAGGAGGAGGATTAGGTGGGTGCTGATATTGATACATAGGGTTATTGTACTGCATATTTTACTGTGGCACATGACGTTGACCAGGAGGTGGATAATTATTTGCATGTTGAGTGGGAATATAAGGTGGGTGATTTGGTTGTCTATGTTGATTCCCAATTTGATGGTAAGGAATCCTTGGTGGTTCAGAATACCCTACACCATGATTACCCTGTCTGTGGGGTGGTACATATTTTGGAGGAAAACCAGATGTGTGTGGAATGTTCTAAGCTTTTTGCAGTTTGAATTTCCTCATTGCTTGAATCATTTGGACCTTTTCTTGCTCTTCCCTTTCCTTTCTCTGAGATTCATACCGTGCCCTAATTTCCTCATAACTTAAAGATTCATAATCTTCTTGTTGAATTTCTTGATTAGTAGGTCCACTCTGATTACCTTCCATTTTTTGGTCATATTCATATTGAACTCTAAGTCATTCAGCTTCAAGTCCAGCTTCAAACTTAGCTTGTTTTCTAGCTTCAAGTTCAACATTTTTCTAAGGGTTGTAAAAAGGATTTCTCTGATCTTTCGAGATAGAGGGATCTTCAGATGAATTATCTTTCCATGTGTCAAAACAATTCTCACCAAAAGGTATCGATGATTTATCTTTTTTTGTTAAGCACATGTCCTCACTTTTCCCTTTACCTTTGTCAGCCTTATCATTTTTATGCGTCCACTTGCTATTACCAGGAGGAGCTCCAAAATGACCTCCCCTAAATTGAGATCTTCTTCCATTCATATTGCAATGTTTGATTAGAGTCACCACTCACTTTCTTAAAAGTGAGAAAAAGATTATTACTTGGTATTCCCAGCGGAGTCTGTATATAGGACTTCTGACTCAATGATTAAGGCGTAGATTCTTTGTTATCCCCAGCAGTGTCACCAATTTGTTAGCTCTCAAAAATGTAGGTTTGAACCACAAAAGGTTGCCAAGCTTTCACAACATTTTAGGGTAGCAGAACAAGGTTTGAAACAATTAAACCTTCTACTCTCCAGGTGCTGCTAGACCTAGGTGGGTGTACCTATAACAAATGAAGCAGACTTGACTATTGATCTTCTCTTCATGCCATAATTTTCCCACTATGGTAAATTGGAATGGACAAAACAAAAGAAAATTTGGTATATATTGTGTACCAGCATTCAAAACTAAACCCTAATATGCTCAGTTGACAAATGTAAAAAAGTATGAATGAAACAAAATGATGGAAATGATGAGACCAGTGCCTTATATAATATACGGAGTCAAATGAAATCATAGACAACTGACTTCTTTCTGGATTCATTCAAATTGTTTGGCATATTTATTTATAACTAGTATAAAATGCAAAGTTGTGATTATTGAGCTCTTCTTACTGATCTAAATGAAATTCCCTGATTACTGTGATTAATCAAAAGGATTTAATCCTTCCTTGACAGAACCTATCAACCAATCACACAAATATGACAAATACGTATTGATAAACCAGACACAAACTTGTCATGTTGATCTAAATAACCAAGAAACATCAAATTTAGAGACAACTCAAATAATTCTTTCAATAGGCACAACACAACAATTGACACCAGAATATGCCAGCAAATGAGATGATTTTCATTGATATCTCCATAGTTTCAAAACATATATTAGAGTCTCAACCCTATGAAACATGGCGTTCAACTGTATTTCCTATTCTCTATCCTATTCTATCTATATCCGCATATTGTTTAAAAAATGGACATTTATACATTGAGAATATGAAAGGACGCATCCTTTCAGAAATAAAAAATACAAATTGTAAGACAAAAGATAGAGAATAATTAGGCTCTATTTAGCCACAAGTGAGTCTTTTTGAGGTGGTCCAAATAATCTTGGCGCTCATATGTGTCTGTATCTCCAACAACATTCCAGACCGTAACTTCCATCTTGACCATTTCCTCATTTTGTTTACTCACTTCTTCCAATGTTGTATCCTCTGCAGAAGCTATCTTCATTTCACCTACTTCACTGTAACTTTCAAAGTCGAGGAGACATTATGCAGATATCTTTGCGTCTTACTAATATGCACTTTTCAATGTATTTTCATTCGCTAAGACAAAATCACCCTTTCACCAATGAATTCTCGTTACGGCATGTCCACCAAGTTCTCTCACCGAAGAAATAAACCCAAGCAATGAAACAATACTCTCGGCAAGACAATGAACCCTCGAGAAAACACATACCAACACCAAATGTCTTACCGAAATCACTCCTCTAGATTACTCGTATTCGGCGAAACTCACTCCGAACTATCTGTCGGTATGATATTCATACTTCGGTGAAACTTATACAGACAAGTTCTTCTCTTGGTGATGCATATCTCCATCGACATAAGATTTGAATTGGCGAGACTCCATAGCTTCTCACCAATAGGTTTGAAATACCTTTGAACCTAGTTTGGCCAAACAATGGCCCCTTCGCCTAGACCTTCCCCGATGCACATAAGTCTTACCGAAACATTTGTCGCAAGTCAATCGGTAAAAAAAAATGATTTCGTTATGAGTTCATATCGATACCAATCAATCTGGCCGAAATGACCTCTTTATGCATTAGTCGGCATGACATATTGTCTTTGCCCTGACATTACACCGATGCCCCAACATATGCCGATATACTTTTTTTTGGATACCTGTCGGCAAGAAAAATTAGTTCGCCGAAACATTTTCCCGAACACCTATATCTTGAGCGATAAACTTCCACATGCACCGGTCAATGAAACACACTATATTCGCTATGACTTCACTCCGACAATGACTTCCCTTTGTCGAAATGATTCCTTTTGTCGCCAAAACAAGAAGATTTTCCTGCCGATAGTCTACAACAAACATATATTAGTGAAAAATCAGGCCGGGGAGACTTTTACAATGTCTTGTCGATTTAGGTCTTTTAATGAAAAATGAAAGACTTGATGGATTCAATGGCTTTTATGACAGAAAACAAGAAAGACAATACAAAGAGGGACTTTGATGCTTATGATAAGGACTCAATATTGGAACTTTTGGATGCAATAGAATGTAAAAATTCAAAATTTTACAGTTCTAACACATCCCATGTTGAAGTGTATTTGCATGATGTTGGGTTGTTCGTATCACTGCAAAGCCTCCATTGCTTGTATGCAAAAGCTTGATGATCAATGCTTGTTCTTGAAGAAATGATAAAGCTCTCTCAATGGTGATCTTGACAGCACTTCGTTGCCTAAGGTAAGTTGAAATTATCATCATATTTGTGAAGAGAAAGGCTTGTTATATAGAAAAAGCAATTTTAAATCAACGGTCAAGATCGCGTTGGAGGAAATCTAGATCAACAGTCAAAAGGAGTTGAGAGGATTTAGACATGAGGAAATTGTGCAAATTTGATTGCACAATTAGGGTGATTGAAGAATAGATTGGTTAGTTAGGATTTTGATTGCTTAGTTAGCAATTGATTGATCAGTTAGGGTTGAGTTAGGAATTAGATGGTTGAGTTAGCAGAATTATTTACCTAGTTAGCAATCCATGATTTCCTCAATCAAAAAGTGGGTGAGGAATATTAATTAATTAATTTAATTCATTCATTCATTCCAATTTTATTTTGATTTTTTCCAGTTTGAATAGTTTGATTTGATTTGATTCAATTATTCAAATTTTGGAGGAAAATGTGATAATTAACTTATTATGATTAATAATTCAATTAATTTTGAGGAATAAGATGGATTAGTGACGTAATCAAATAATCGATGTCATTTGATTAATCAAGAAAAAATAAGATAAGATTAGGACTTGATTAAATGAAGGTAATTTATTTAATTAGTTGAAATGATGAAATGTGAATTAATCAAATAACGTTGTATTATTTGATTAATAGAGGAAATAGGGTTTTGAATGTCATTTGATGTTTTTTTTTTATATGTTACGATATGTTGTGGGATGATTTCGAGATGATTCAAAAAAATTTAGAGATATCCCAAGATGTTTTGAGTTAATTCAAAGACATTCTAAGTCATTTTGGGTCTTTTCAAGTTTGTTCTGAGTCACTTTGGGGTCATTCTGAGATGTTTTGAGTTGATTCAAAGTTGTTTTGAGTCACTTCGGGGTCATTCTGAGACGTTTTGATTTGATTCAGAGTTGTTCCAAGTCACTTCGGGGTCGTTCCAAGATATTCTGAATTTGTGATAAGTGTTAAGTCAATTTTACATGTCTACACTTATAACTGCAATGAATTAAGTATATTAGCATGATGAATCATCTTGAGATTTGGGCATCACTTTTGGGTGAGATTAGCTCATAGTTTTGTGATTCACCTCTGGTTTTGAAGTATCGATTTATATATTTATTGGGTGGTTGGGATGGAATTGATATAGTGTATTTTATAGGTATTTTTATGGAACCAATGTTACTTTAGTTTTGAGTGTTGATGTTGTCCCTTGTGAATGTTCCTTGCTAAATTAGGAGTGTGTGTCTATTGTGCTAATTTATGGACGAAAAAGGGTGATGGAGATGTGCTTAAAGGTGTGTCAAGGGTTCTAATTGTGTTGTAGTCTCAAATATTGAATAGAAGCTCTCACAAATTTTGATCCACAAATGGATAAATTTAAAACGTAATATGAGAAGAGTGAGAGCATGTGAGGGGCAACCCTATCTAGCAATAGTAAGTCTTTATAAATACACCAAATTAGTTTAATTGGACTATTGTGAAATATAAGAAGACTATGAGGTAAATGTACAAAGTTGTGTCACAGTTTTATAAAGGAAACAACCAACACTAATCCAACTTTTAAACTTGAATCACTAAAAAATGAATTATATGTTTTGAATTTTGAAATGATGTGAACTAATAAAATGTGTATTTTTTTCATATATTTTATGTTTTTATTTTTTTTTTAAATTAAAAAATTATTTCAATATAGTTTTTTTATAATTATTGACACTATATTTTAGTTAGTGATAGAATGCTGAAAAATAAAGTTATATTAGATACCGATCTTGATATTTTCCTTCAAATTTTGTGTGTATTTATAACTTGAAACTTTATTGCATGGATATATTTTTTCCACTTTTGATAAATATATTTTTTTAAATAAAAATTAAAATGTGTGTATCAAAACACAGTTGTTTCTACTTGACATCAACTTTCATATTAACTATCTATCTAAAATAAAAATATATATATACCATCTTGATATAGATTCTTTTATCTAGTGCATCATATTTTTTTCAATTTTTTTAATAAGTTTTAGTATTTTTTCTTGACATGGTAATCAACCTAATATTTTGTGCTAACAACGTACTTTTAGTAAAAATAAAGAAATAAAAAATAATTAATAATTAAACTATTAAAAAAATATATACATTGGAAATGGCAATACTGTGCAATCTCAGCCAAGATAGGGCGTTCATGCCCTAGCTTGCTCTCCGTGTATTGCTTGCAGGTGTGACAAGGGGGGCTCTTTCTGCGATTTGGGTGGCAACTGTGCCCTGTTTTCCTTTCTTTCTATGTTGGATTCCCTTTGTGTGCAGAGGGGGTGTTTGGAGTTTGTCAGCAAGGTGTGGCCCTACGTTGACAAAGCAAAAGGTGGTGATTGGATGTGGATCGGTGCATCGTATCTCAAGGAGGCTCTATTAGCTTTTAAGGCTCATGTGGGTTAAGATCGTTGGGTGAGGTGTGAAGGGTTTGGTGCATGATGTCGCTTGTCTCCTTGGGTTGCGTGTTGTCTTGCTTAGGTGTGGGGTTGTCCTATTTAAATTTGAATCTCTTGAGTTTTGGTGGGTTGTAGTTGGAGCTAGAGGGTATTTTCTAACCCTTGTGCAAGTATTTGTCTTTGTTTTCTCGACCTGGGGGCCTGCATGCCCACTTTGGGTCTTGTTCTGGACTCATGTCAAGAGGAGAATCATCTAGGGTTAGCCCCAAGATGGATTTTCGTTTAGCCTTTGGATCAAAACCGTCGACACAGGGGGTGAAGGTTTTTGACAATAATTTGTTTGCACCGGATTAGCATATGAATGGTTTTGGGTCATCTGAGAGCCTTAAGATTATGAAGATTAATGGATGCTTAGAAAGATGTCAAGAGAGACCGAAACTGGTTATCCTGATGGAGATGTTGGCTAATGATATTGAGTATTATTCAAAGCATTCCTTTTATTGCAAGTTTATGGGTATGAGAATCTCGTTGCAGTTTTTGGAATCCTGGGCTCAAAGGACCTAGTTGCCGGAAGGAGAGATGGAGATTAGGCTTATGGTGAATAACTACTTTATGGTTTCCTTTGATTGCATGGCTGATCGAAATAGGATTTTTGAGGGGTGCCCCTGTTTCTATAACCAAGTGGGATTATTTATGAATCCATGGCATGCAGGCTTCAATCTAACTAAAGAGCTCCCGAATAGGGTCCCAATTTGGGTTCGAATTCCATGGTTCCTGGTCAAATGCTGGTGTGAGGATGTGATACATTTGGTGGATTTAATGCTTGGTAAACCTATTGGGTCTTCACAGCAGATGCAATTTAAAAAGGTAATGAATTTTGCCCGTATCTGTGTGGAAATTGATTTAAGCAAGCCATTGCCAGATTCTGTGGAAGTGAGTATAGGATCATATACATGGGTGCAACATTTAGACTATGAAACTCTACCTTTTCGGTGTTGACTTTGTCATGAATATGGACACTTGCAGCGGAGATGCCCTAGGGCTAAGTCGGCAGTGCCCAATATTCCCAACCTCCTCGCAATCCATCTAGGGTTGATAAAGGGAAGGAGCCTATTCCAAGTGAGGGTATTGGATAGGATGGATTTATCCCTGTCAAAGTTTGGAATAGGAACCGGGGGTAGAAGAGAAACCTATGTGAAGAGGACCCTATGGGATAGGCAAGATGATGACACTTTTAACAGGTTTGAGCTTCTAGATGATCTCAACCAACAATAAATTAACCCAGGTTTGTTGAATTTGGATCAGGGAATTTTGAGTATAGGAAAGGATGGGCCTTCCTTGGAAGCTATACAAGTTGTGCAAGATACGAATGTTGGGAAGATGAACACAGATCAACAGTTGATTGTCCAGGTTGTGCAAGATCCTGCTATTGGAGTTCTGAAGAATGGGGAAGATGGTTCTTCTCTGCCCATAAAGGTTGGTGCGGAAGCTAGAAAGAGCTCTTTGCCATCTCCTTGCATGGGTATTCAACAAAAGGAACCAAAGAAAGGGGTTGGTGAGAAGAATTCCAAGATGGGTAGGAATAAGGATACAGAAAAGGTTAAATCAACTGGGGAAACTCTAGTGGAGTCAAGGGTAGTCAATACCCTAGATTCATATTTCTCGTGTCCCCAGAAATGATTTTTGTATCATGGAATGTTAGGGGCTTGAACAGTGGTCCTCGAAAAAAAGTTTTTCATGAGTTGGTTAGGAATCAATATCCAGATGTTATTTTTCTTTAGGAGACTAAATTTTTAGTGGAGAATATGTTGAATATGGTACCTAAGTTGTGGAAGTTTGGCAAGTGTCAGTGTATTGGTGCTCATGGTGCTTTTAGGGGGGTGTCTTGCTTATGGAACCCTCAAAGGATCTGTCCTCTTTGGTGGATTTCTTCTAAAGCTTCTATTTCCTTAGTGGCCTCATGCTTTGTGACAGGAGTGTGTATTCTCCTCTCTAATGTGTATGCACCTGTTGAGTATGAGGGTAAGCAGCTTTTATGATCTCATCTTCGATCTATTCACAACTAGGTTCCTTTCCATCCATGTGTTTTGGCTAGGGATTTCAATGCTATCGTGGAATTGTTTGAGAAAAGGGGTGGAATTGCTAGGTTGGAGCCTTCTGCAATGCTTCTCAAGGATATCATTTTGGATTTAAATCTTATTGATGTTCAGCCCAGTAATGGTCATTTCACTTGGAATAATAGGAGGACTGGTGAGGACTATGTTGTTGCGAGGCTAGATTGGTTCTTGGTCTCCTGTTATTGGGTTGGAGACTTGTGGTCTACTTCCTCTCAGATTTTGGATTGGAGGGGTTCAGACCACTGGCCTATCAAGCTTAGTATCATCCCTGCTCAGGTTCCTCGGGCTCCTTCTTTCAAGCTCTAGCTTATGTGGTTACGAGATTCTTCTCTCTTTGACCAGGTGACTGTGTGGTGGAGGATAGGTAGACCTACCTTTGGTAAAACAATGTATACTTTTGTCAAGCTTCTTTAGTTTTCAAGTATCAACTTAAAAGGTGGAAGAGGAGATGTTTTGGTAATATTTTTCATGATAAGGCTGCCACTCAAGAAGAGTTGAATAATATTACACATTTGATTCAAGAGAATGGGATTTCTGAGGATCTTTTAAAAGAGGATGCTAGTACCCTAAAGATGGTTGAGGAATGCGAATTATGAGAGGGGATTTATTGGAAGAAAAGGGCACGAGTTGAATGGCTATAGGAAGGGGACAAAAACATTTCCTTTTTCTTTAATTATGTGAAGGCTAGGAGGCATGGTAATTCTATTTTTGTTCTAGTTAATGATAGGGGGATCATCTTGTCTCATTTCAGGAAATTATAGTTGAGGCTTCACAGTATTTTGTTGCTCTATTCAGAGAGGATTTGCAAGGGGGTTCGGTTGAGGAGGAATAGGTTCTTTCTTGTATTCCTTAGTTGGTTTCAAGAGAGGAAAATGAGTATCTGATGAGAGAGATTTCTCTAGAGGAGTTGGAGGAGATTGTGTTTCAGATTAAGAAAGGAAAATATCTTGGCCCTAATGGTTTCCCAATAGAGTTTTTTCAAGAATTATAGGATATCATAAAGTTGGATCTTCTGGCGATTGTTCAAGAGTCCCGAAGGAACAAGCAGATGTTGTGAGCTCTTAATGCCACCTTCATTGCCCTCATTCCCAAGTGTGAAGGGGCAGATAGATTAACTCAGTTTCGACCTATCTCCCTTTGCAATGTGGCTTATAAAATTATTTTGAAGTTAATGGTTGAAAGGTTGAAGAAGTGGCTTAAAGTGTTGATTTCGAAGGAATATAGTGGATTTGTTGTAGGTTGTCAGATTTTGGACAGGGTTGTTACCACTACGGAGACCATCAACTCCATGGACAATTCATATGAGAAGGAAATGTTCATTAAGTTGGATATGGCTAAGGCCTATGATAGGGTTAGATGGTCTTTCCTATGAAAAATCCTGGTTGCTTTTGGATTTTGTGAAGAGTGGATCCAATGGGCCATGGTTTGTGTTACGCCAGTATCCTTCTCAATGTTGATAAATGGAGATCATTTTGAGCTCTTTGGAGCTTCTAGGGGTTTATACCAAGGGGACTCTCTTTCCACGTACTTATTTCTACTTCTTGCTGAAGGTCTTGGTTGGTTGTTGAAAAGAAATGTTGGTTAGGTATCATTCAAGGTTGGTGATGGGGTGGAGATTTTCCTCCGCAGTCTCACTTGCAGTTTGTTGATGATACGACTTTGATGGGAATGGCTACTATCAGGGAAGTTATTTCTCTGAGGTAGATGTTGGACGTTTACTTGGTGGCATCAAGGAAATTGATTAATGAGGATAAATCTTTTATCTTCTTCTTCAATACTTCGAGCCCCATTCAGAGAAGAATTGCTAATATTCTGAGGTTTTAGATAGGGGTTCTCCCTTTTACTTATTTGGGTATTCCAATTTTTTGTTGGTCGTCTCCCCAAAGGTTCTTGGCAGAATGTTATTAATAAGTTTCGAATGAAATTCAATCATTAGACACATAGATGGTTGTATTTTTCTGCGTAAGTTCAACTTCTTAAATCAGTTGTGCAGGTTCTCCCTACTTATAGGTGTATTGTTTAGGTGGTTTTGGTGGGATTTATTAAGGAGTTGGATTCTCTAGAGAGGAATATTTTATGGGTTGGTTTCTTGTCGTCCTCCAAGTGGAGCCTGGTTAGGTGGGAGGACGTGTGTAGTCCTAAGCAATATGGTGGTTTGGGTCTTCACTAGTCAACTTTGTTTGGAGTGGCTGTGGCTGCTAAGCTATTATGGAGATGGTGTCTGGAATAGGATCAGCTGTGGGCTAGGATACTATCTCATAAGTGTCTTCTGGGAATTCCTCGACATGATCTCCCTAGGTACCCTCTTGAGGGGAAAGGCTCGGTGATTTGGAGCACTCTTTAGAGGGGTGCGAAGCTCATCAAGGATGGTTTATTTTGGATCTATAGAAGGGGTTCTGAAGCTCTTTTTTGGTCGGACTCTTGGGATGGCTTCCCTCCTCTTACCTCTCACCTACTCCATTGAATAAAGATTTCTACACTATTGGTCCCTTCCCGTGACACCTCCCCAAGTCCTTTTAATAATGGTCGCAGAGAGGGCTTGTTAAAGGATCCCACCATACGACATGGGGATGGTGGAAAGCAAGGTTGAACTTAATACCCTTTGTAGTATACGATTCTCTTCCTCGAAGAGGATATCTTGCTGGATCCACAATCCTAAGGGATTTACTGCTGCTTATGGCTATCATGCGGTTATTGGCCTCAGTTGGCTATAGGTGGAGGTTCAATGGTGGGAAGAGGGTAGAATAAGCTATCACATGGCCAAAATGTAATTGTTTTATTATCCGACTTAATGTGTGGAATAGGTGCTTTCTTGACTTGGGATAATATTTGTGTTGGTTTCTAGTAGTCGATTCCACAAAAGGATATAAAAGTCATGGAAAATCCTAACGTGGGAATTGGACATTCCAGTAGGTGACTAACATCTTCTTATGGTCGTTCATTTACATTGTCAAACCAAGGAACATATACTTGAAATGGAGCGGCACTGTATGTGCACTAAGAACCAATTTCAGTCACAATTTACCAGAAATAAACGCTTGGAAGGAATTCTACTTATGCTATAGGAATGTAATGTAAAGTCTTCTTAACTTAAGCATAACTTAATAAAAGAAGAAATCATGACAACTATTACTAAGAAACAAACTATGAACTTGCCTTATGCTGCAGGAACAAATACAGGGATGGATTACCGATGATGCAGGAACAATGTAAGATTGAGTTTGTGCTGAAACCTTCAAGAATGAAAATCTAACTTCTATAACTTCAATAGGAAATAACTAACTAACTACAAATACTCACTAAGTGGGCCCCTAGCAAGGACTGGCCAGCTTTTATGCAAGAATTGAACCTCAAACTTCATCACTTTTATTCATAAACTTGGAATCATATACATTGATTGTTCTCATTGTAAGAAACTAACACAAAACACTATTTCATTATAATAATTAACTTAACACACTTGTTGCCTACCACTTAGGAGGAACACTTTATTTATATTAGAAAAGCAACTAACTACCTATCTCTAATAGAGAAAGACGTGGACATAAATGCATCCTGAAACTGAGGAACAAACTTCTCATAAATGAAGGCATATCTGTTCAACACAATTCAGAGAGAATTTAGTATTCCACTCTTCCTAGATTAATGATCATTTAGATTTCCTCCCAACGACCCGGTCATAGAGTCTTTGTTGGAACAACTTCCTCGATGCCGTGCTAGAAATGGACTTTACTGTAGGGCTGAGATCTGCTGTGCTTTGACTCACTCATGCTTCCTTCAACAACCTACGATGCACATGGCGACATAAGTGAAAGAAAGCACACGTGGAAAATAACATGATACACATTAATTAATCACATATTAAATCCATTTCATTATCCAACCACATGCATTATATCAGTCATTCGAAAGGTCAAATAGGGCAATTAATACAGACACATAGAGATGTTAAGCTGCAGGAATATAGGAATGTGTTGCTACAGGTTACTACCCGATTTTAGATAAAAATCCTTTAATCAAAGAGTTAAAACAACCATCAACAATAAGAGTAAGGGTATTAAAAATACATCATAATATTCAAATTATGAGCTTATTTTGACCTCATCATTTGCCCCCTACTTATCCTAATGATGGTCCTCCAACATTAAGCTTTCTAGTTGTTTCTCTGAAATCAGGAGTAGTATGGCCCTGTAATGAAGTTCTGAATTTATAGTAGAAACCTCTGAAACTTTACCATCTCTCATACCTGTGGGTTTCTGCATCCTCATTAATATCTGTAGCCCAATAAGGGTAAAGTGGCCACATCAAAACTAGAGGTCAAAATGTTAATGGTAACCATAACTCAAACCTTCTCTGGAGACCAAGCTGCATATACTTCTCTATCCTTCTGATGGCTACTTTAAAGTTCAGAGGGCTATGAGGCTCAAATTTCCTCAGACCAACAGTTAGTTTTTCCCATCTTGTTTCAATTCTAGAAGATGAAAGCTTCCAAAACAGATATGTTTGGTCTTTGAACTCATCATACACCTACTTCCTGATATCAAATATTTTCATTCTTTCTGTCTGATCATTGAATCCATACACAATAGTAAGCCAAGTTCTCAGAATTGTGTGGGGAGCTGAGCTTTCAGGTCGCAATGGAATAGGTTCATTCCTTTCAGCCTCTAATTGTCTTCCATAGTTAGTTTCATTGGCTGCCCAAGACATGAGTGACCTCAGATGAATGTCACCAATGTAGAGAAGTAGATTCCACTCTGTTTCAGAGGGAATTAGCAAACCATGCAAATAAAACTCACATAAAGAATTTTTCAGCCAACTGGGTGCTACTTGATATGCATCATAAAATTCCTTAGCTGTGTGAATGACAGGGTCTAAATTTCTTGAAATTCTCATCAATTGCAACCAAAGAAATTGCTCTTTAAGGCACATAGCATATACCCTAGGTGGTGGTCTACATTCCATAATTTTACCAGTTATCTTCACCATTTCATCCATTTTCTCTTTTATTTCTTGAATTTCCTATTTTTATTTTTCAATTTCCCTTTTCAATTTCTTCTTTTCTTCTTCCCAAAGACTTTGTTGAATTTCAGTTCTAGCTAAATGGTGGAAACTCAAAGTTTGAAATGTAATAGGCCTCCATGTAGTCCTAAGATATTCCAAATATTCAATAAAAAATGTCCTTTTATAAACAACCAATGCTCGACAAGTTTCAGGGGGTAATGGGGTTTCATTGGACACTTCAGATTATTCAAGCTATTCTTCCTCTTGCTACAGGATGGACTCCTATTGTTGCTAAGGAGGAGATTGTGTTTCTTCTAAAACTTTCCTAACTACTTCAGCCAAGTCATCAAGACTTGGCATCCCCCTTTCATTACCACTACCATGTTGTGCTTCCTCAACTTCCACTGTCTCAATTTTCACTTCCCTAGGAATAATAGATGGAATTTTTGGAACATTCTCAGATACATTATGAGAAACATCATGACTGAATTCTTCATATTCCTCAAGAATTATTATAATTTCAAGTTGAATGGAGGTTGAGGTAACTTTACACTATTTCCTTAATGAAACTCTTTTTGGCAATGTTTCTAAAGTAATAGCTGTAGGAGACACTTTCATGGATTTCCTCTTTCTAACCTGCCTCGAGGATTCAGACTCAATAGGAGAAAATGATAGTGAAACTGTAGTGGCAACAAGCATTTTTGTAGGAAAGAGTGGAGTAGAACATTTTCGCTTTTGAACATGAGGGTCAGATTCTGGGTTTTGTTCTGCCCTAGATGACTCTCCTACCTTTGTTTTCCCTTTTTGTTTTCTACCAGTAGACCTGGTTTGTACTTGGGTAGAGGGCTTTGGTGTGGAGGCTGCAGGACTAAGTGCTGTAGGAGCAGATGATTCTTGCTCTACTTCCCTACTTGTAGATTCTACTCTCTTTTTCTTTTTCTTGTACTATGCAGGGAGTGCTCTAGGAGGCTCTGGAGGTTGCAGACCCTTCTGAGCAATAAATTGTTACCAAGAATGGGGTGATACATCCCTCAGGTAATGCTTGATCAAGAATTTAATGAGGGCATGATGGGCGATAGAGTTGTCCCTACCCCTCTGGGTTTCATGGGCAGAATGTTTCAAAAGGTTTAACAAAATAATTGGAACATTGACAGCTAAACCGTGCCTCATATGACTCAATAGTTTAAAATGATAGGAATGCAAATAGGAAAAATGCCCCTCACAAGTCAAGTACCTGATTATGAAGGTGGCATATTCTGAGTATGGAGTAGGCAGTGAGACCCATTTGCATCCTTGTTTGGAAACGTCCAAGGGTCCATCTATTGGTATTGTGAATTTTTCCCTAGCAGAGACAACATCTCTCCTTAAAGGAAAATTTTCTCCTATCGTCGGAAGCCCAATTACTTCTGTAATCCGCTCTTCTATAATGGCTACTGTCAAACCCCACAATGTAGCTTCTCCCTCTGAAAGAGTTCTCATAAACTCACATACAACTTCCTCATTAAAGGAATCTATCCTCAGAAAATAATTTAGCCAACTGCAATTGCTAAATGCCTAAACCACTTGAGGATTTTGTGTCAAGGGTTCATGAGCTGCAGGCTCATGTCTTACTAACTAGCCACCCATATTCACAAATTATCCCTGCTGAGATTCTTGAAACTCAAACTTCTTCTGAAAATTAAAAAGAAATCTTCTACCTTACTTATTTCTGCCCTGCTGTTACTTTTATTTACTTTTCCAAGAATGACACAAAGGATAATTGCATGAAATTATTGTTAAAAACTACTCAAATCAAGTAGTTAATTGATGTTTAGGATGAAAACACGCAGTTGTACTTGGTAAGTACAAGAAAATAAAAATGTCTTAACATTTGTGACAGTGGCATAAGAAAAAGTTGAAATGGATTA